>JANPWX010000094.1:5865673-6022220 GCA_024734555.1 Trochalopteron elliotii
CCCTCCTTCGTTATCTCGGGGGCGGCGGCGGCAGGGGGGGGGCGCGGCGCGGCGGGCGGCGCGGCCGAGCTGCAGCCGGAGCTGGCGGTGGCCGAGCACGTGCGGTACGAGAGCACCGGCCCGGCGCTGTGCACCGTGGTCTTCCTGCTCGTCTACTTCTTCGGTATGGCCAGCTCCATCTGGTGGGTCATCCTCTCCCTCACCTGGTTCCTGGCTGCGGGCATGAAGTGGGGCAACGAGGCCATCGCCGGCTACGCGCAGTACTTCCACCTGGCCGCCTGGCTGCTCCCCAGCGTCAAGTCCATCGCTGTGCTGGCACTCAGTTCTGTGGACGGGGACCCCGTGGCTGGCATCTGCTACGTGGGCAACCAGAGCCTAGAGAACTTACGGGGCTTCGTGCTGGCACCGCTGCTCATCTACTTGGCCATCGGCTCCATGTTCCTGCTCGCCGGCTTCGTCTCACTCTTCCGTATCCGCAGCGTCATCAAGCAGCAGGGTGGCCCCACCAAGACCCACAAGCTGGAGAAGCTGATGATACGCCTGGGACTCTTCACTGTCCTCTACACTGTGCCAGCTGCCAGCGTGGTTGCCTGCCTCTTCTATGAGCAGCACAACCGGCCCCGCTGGGAGGCCACGCACAACTGCCCCTGCCTGCGTGACCAGCAGCCTGACCAGGCCCGCCGCCCTGACTATGCCGTCTTCATGCTCAAGTACTTCATGTGCCTGGTAGTGGGCATCACCTCTGGTGTCTGGGTCTGGTCTGGGAAGACCCTCGAGTCCTGGAGGGCCCTCTGCACTCGCTGCTGCTGGGCCAGCAAAGGTGCTGCCGTGGCTGGGAGCGCGGGGGCAGGAGCAGGTGGACAGGCAGTGATCACCACGGCAGGAGGACTTGGGGCCGGAGGTGGTGGCTCACTCTACAGCGATGTCAGCACCGGCCTGACGTGGAGATCAGGCACGGCCAGCTCTGTCTCCTATCCCAAGCAGATGCCCCTGTCTCAAGTGTGAGGAGGGGGAAAGAGGCCAAAGGTTAGGGAATGAGGGACACTGGCCTGCCTAAAATGCCCCCTCACTGTTTGGTGCCATTAATGAACCCCTAATGGTCCTTATTAGCCACAGCTTGTATAGAACAATGCAGCTGGCAGAGGCCCCAGGCTCCAACCCCCTCCTCCTTCCCCTCCATTCATATGCAGGGAGCATGTACTTCAAGGAGCCAGCTTATTATTTTGCTGGCAGAGGAGGGTAGAGGCTCACCCGTGTCTTGCAGAGGGCAAGGCACAGCGGCTTCTGAGTCACTCTGGACTAACAGCAGCTCTTTACTCATGGGAGGGAGGGTTTTCCTCCCCCCTCATCCTGAGGTGGGAGTCTGCTGGGGACTGCAGGTTTTTGGGATGTGGATGACCAGGCAAATGCCTTACAATATTGACTGAATCAAAACATGTCTTAATTATACACCCCAGCTAAATACGGGTTTCCTACATTAAAGGATGTATTTATATAATTATTTGTTACCTTGTACAGATGTGTAAAATATGTATATATCCAAAGCTATACATTCTGTAAATTTTTTTGTAAAAAAGTTTAGAGGCTACCCCTGTAAGAGCAAATACGAGTATTCTATTTTGTCAATAAAATGACTTTTGATAAATGACTTTTTCAAGCTTTTCCGCTACTCCCGCTCTGGTTATTCCAGTTGCTGTATCTTTAGGTAGTTCCATAAACTATGACCTACATTAATGCTCCAGTCATTACCTGTTAAAGAAGTGAGATACATAGACACAAGAAAACAAGTCATTCAGCAAGTTGTTCTGAAAAAGGGTTTGCCAAAACTGGGAGGTGCCTTACCATACTTCTTTCCTTTTTTGAAAGATGACGGTGTCTTTAAACTGAGCCTTTACAAAAGAGGCATCTCCCATGGCATGTTAAGTATCCTTTTAAAATGGGTGTTATTTTAGGAATGTGCACACCCGCCTCTCATATCTGTTGTCTGCACTTCTGTAAGCACCTGCCTTTCCTGGGATGCATAGTGAAGTGTAATAGGTTAATGTTTTAAATTCATAGATCATGTACTATGGTGGAATAGTGAGTTGAGATTTGCTAGATCAATCTCTTCTTAACTGATTAAACTAACATCTTAACTTTTGTATATCAAATATGGTCCTTTTTCAAGAGAAAAGGTATTGTTCTTCTGTCAGGAGTAAGCTAATTTATTTGAGCAGAAGGCTGTTGAATTAACAGAAGAATGCTTTGGCAATTGTTGAACTTTTTACCTGTCTGCCCAGTGGCTCAGAACATCATTCCTTTAAGAGGAGCTAAATGAATAGGGTTAATCTGTAGGGAACTTGGTTTCTTTTGAGTTTGGGAAAACTTTGATCTTTTCTCTTCACCAAACGTGATGTATAGTCTGAAGTTTCTTTCCCTGCTGCCTGGTTCCTCTTGTTGCAGACCAATTGGCCACCATGGAGCCTTAAAGTTCTTCAATTAAAGGGACATGGGACTTTTTTTTTTTTTTTATTTTAAGAGGAAGACTTGTAACAGTTAGTGAACACCAGAGGGAAAAGGGAGAACAGCCTTTTAAACAGCTTTTCCCTGCATTGTTAGCCAGACTGCAGGCAGCAAGGCATGGCTTGGAGCATTATAGAAAAGAGCTATGAATGCCCTACAGGTGGTCTGCTCACATAATCTCCCCAATTTAAAACATTTTCCTTTACAGGACAATTGCATTACAAAACTCCCTTCTCTTTTGGTCCTAATTGAACCAAAGAACGACTACAAGATTTTCTTTAAAAACTGAGTGTCCAAAAAAAATTTAAAATCTTTAACTAACATTCTAATCTGTTTTCTAAATGAGAGCATTCAGAATATCAGGAGTAAAAACTGCATTAGACATTACTCCAGATATTTTTACATCTTCTGCTTATATTCTGTCAAATTAGCAATCATTTAAAAGCAATTGGTTAGGTTGTGTGCTAGCAGTGAAAAGATAGCCCCAGGTCCCTTATTAACCTGCCAATCATGATAAGAGATGGGCAGCTACCCTACTAATGACACAGATATCAGTCATGATTTGTGGGAAAAACCTTGTTTCATTGAGCACTGACTTGATTATTGGTGTCCCTTTCAAAGATCTCCCAACTTAATAGACCCCACTTCTACAAAGTTGCCAGGAACATGAAAAGAATAATTTAAAATGCTCCGAACTCCTTGATGGGAAAAATAATTTTAACTTCTTAAATGCAAAGGAAATTCCACTGGGATTTACACATGGTGCCTATTTATGCACCAACTGACCACGATCAGAATATTGACATGGCTGTAAGTTGAAAAGGCTGTACTATTTTTCTATATTACTGGAAACATTTTTTTCAAGGTTTTCAAAACATTTAAATCAAGGTGGTACGTCTTCCTGCTGGGGAAGACCCACATAGCACCATGAGTTCTGCAGATAAAAATCTGAGTTCCTTTCCCTCTGCCAGGTTCTAGCAAGGAAGACAGAGGAGAGGTAGATCACAATTCTTTTCTGAGAATTTGTTTAGATAGGTTTCTCACAGGCTGCTGGTGCAGGTTGCTAACACTGAGATAAAAGCATTTCTTGTAAAAGAAAGAAGTAGCCTTATAGCTTATCCTACTTTGGAATGAGCCAAGTAGTGCTACAGGTGAACTAAAAAAAGGAGTCTCAGAGCTAGCCAGGTAAACAAGATGCCTGCTTTGGAAGTGACTGAGTAATAATGCAAAGGTTAAACAAACGAAAATGAGGCAAAATCAAAATTAGAAACACAAACATGGGGAAATGGAGCTAAAGAAGCTAGCTTAGAAGTGCAGATTTTTGTGAATCAGCATAAAATTTGTAGATAGGGAAAAACAATCATAAACACCAACAGCAAGGCATTTAGATACATGAAAAATAAAAATCCACAGCTACAATGAACTTCACATTATTAGGATGCTCTTTATCAATCTTGAAGGTTAAATTTGCTGTGAAGATCCAGAAAGTATTGGTGAGGTGATAGAAGTGACATGTTAATTTTCAAGATCTGATGATAAACTGCCTTCTTTGTAAATTTGCCAGAGAACTACTGAAAATAGCCCAAGGAGACCCATGGCCCAAGCCCTTGCCTGCAGAGCAGGAGTGCCATCAGCATCCCTGCTGGCAGAGGCTCATCCATGGGCAGGGACAGCACCCACACACACTGGCTCTGGAGAGCTAAGGGAAAGCTTTACTGTCACTGATGTGACATAGCACAACTTGTATGGCAGCATTTAGGGGACTGGGTAAAGGCACCTGAGAGCCCCCCACAGAAAGGCCAAACTGCTCCATTCAGGCAAGTGACAAGTTAGCAGAAAAACAGGGTTTGGGATTTTTTTTCTTCTCTAATAAGCAAGATTCCTTTAGAGAGCTCTTCCCCCCACACCCACCCTTTTTTTTTTTTTTTTTTTCTCAGGACCCCTCTGTGCTTTATATGCTCCTGCTTCAGAAAGGAAATCTTACAGATCTTTTTTCTGCAGCTGCAAAAACTGAAAAACCCTCCCAGAGAGCTAGCCTGGCTTCTGGTGGGCCTCTTAAAAGGAGGCAGAGCAGTGCAGGTGTGCTGCAGAGCCTCAACAGGGACACCACACATCCCCTGGGCCCTGCTGCTCAGTTCCTGGGAGCTAGAGAAAGTGTGCTCCAAAGTTTCCCCTGTGCAGGAGAAGCTTCCCTGAAGCTTTGATAATCAATGGGGGTTGGGAAGGGGCTTCAAGAAAGGAAGGAATTAGGAAATTCTCATATATTGTAATAATACAAATGTGGCCAGGCTTTCTGGGAAGGCTATGAAGGCTAAGACTGGCACACAAGGAGTTTTTCTACCCTCTTACATAATATTTAAAGTATTGGGGTGCTCACCCATTAAACACTTCTTCAAATGTCCTTAAAGGTATCCCAGGTGGGGTAGAAAAACTGGAGGCAGGGGTGCCTCTGTGCACACACTACGCAGAGTGTTCTTCACCCCAGCTTCAGAGCCTGGGCTTTTTCCAGGTTCCCTCAGGGGGACACATCTCTAGACACCTAAAAGTGGCTTGTAAAAGAAATCAGCAACAGTTTTTTACAAGAGGAAACTGGTACCAGGAGACAAGGCAGAATGCCCAAATTTTAAAAGGAATCACTAGCTGAGAAAGAAAGAATTTGGGAGAATCACAGTTCTAGTTTGAAATATGAAAATTCAATGCAAGACCACTTCTTGATCCCAGTGACTGTGCTCAACACACTTTTGTCACAAGCACTACATGCAGTGCAAAAGCCAAACCTAGCCTGCACAGTAAGGTAACCAATAAACCCTCTTAACCAAAAAACCATGACATTTTACATGGGTTAGACAGGCCGCTTAATGTGAGGGAAGTGAGAACTAGTGATAATGTTCATTGAAAAATTACAAAAGATGCTCCTGGAGTGAAAACTCACCTGCAGCCAAGATCATGCTGGAGGAAAGCTCAGTGTGGACCAGTCAAACCAGCTTGTGGAATCACAGCCAGTCTCCAAAGTGCCTGTTACAACCTGCCTGTAGCATGCCCTGCTCCTGCACCCCATTCCAGAGCCACACTGTGTTCCTCCAGGCACACACTTCCACTCCCACACACCATGGTCACTGCAGCTTCTGGCCCAACAGAGAAGTAAGTGAAGAGCAATCGCTCTCCATTACCCATCCTGGCCATGTTCCCTCTCTTTTTGTCCTGTGTACTAAAACTGGATGGTGTGGAAAAGATAGCAAAACTCTCCCTAGAACTGAAGAGGTTGGGCAATAAAGGTCACCCTGAAAACAATAGGATGAGACTAAGAAGAATAAAGAGATCAGAAAATGTCAGTCCAAAGAAAAAACATTAAACAAGGCAGGCTCCCAGCATGTGGTCATGATGAGTTCTAGGCAGCCTTTAAGAGAACTCAATTAGAAATCTTCAGACAGCTTTATTTATTTAAGCTCTTATAACTGCCCATCATTACTGTAATCAGGTATATGAATTTCACTAGTTCAGCAGAAAGGATCACACATCATAAATGCTATGGTGGTATGGAAATAACTAGTGTCTGGTATTAAAATGTGGAGCAATAATCTGAGGTGTCTAAGGATAGTCAAATCACCTCAGAAACTAGTACCTAAGGTCAAATGCTGAACCAAGCTTTTTGAAGGCTGAGATAACACTTCTTCACTCCTACTAGTCTCTTATCTGTGATCTCAAAACACTTTACATCCACTTGTGAATTAGTAGTCAAATTTCTTCTAGTGAGGCAGAAATTGCAGTAATAATACCCAGGCTAATGACACTTCAATGCAAGTCTAGGAGAAAAACCTGGATTTCCTGACTCTGCTCTGTGTCCTCAGTACAGCTCCATTTAATGAGCACTTTTTTACTCCTGTGCCCTTCCCAGGGGTGTCCCCGCAGCAGCCCCCAAAGGCCACACACAGCCCCGTGCCCGGAGTGTCCGGGTTTGCCGGGCACGCTCCAAATCTGCCCGAGCCCCATCGGGCCACGGGTGCTGCAGAGCTGAGGCGAAACCGGCTCGTACAAGACTGGAGGAAAATTCCTCATTGCTCCCATTCCCTACGGCAGGCAGGTACGGAAAGGAAGGTTTACAGCAGTTCTGGAGTTCCCAGTTCTGGGCAAGGTCTGCAGCGGGCGGAGGGGCTGCGGCAGCCGGGGCTGTGCGGGCACGGCGGCGGCTGCGGGCGGCCCGGCGGCCTCGGCGCGGCCATCCCGCAGTGCCCTCCGCTGGGGAGATCGGGAATTCCAGCGCCAGCCCCTTCCACCGCTCCTGCTCCCGCGGGCTGCCCGCTTTGCCACCCTTCCCGGAGCTTCTCCTCTCCGCGGAGCTAGGCGGGCCGTGGAGGGGAGGTGCCAGCCCCCGCTCCCGGCGCTGAGCCTGCACACACCGCTGCTGGCACCCTCCGGGGACGGCTCACCACCGCTGCAACAAGCAGAGCAGAATATAGAACGAACACTCTCTTAAAATCCAGGTTTCCAAGAAAACAGAAATTTAGTCAAAAAGATGTGGCCACATTCCTGTAGATGCCTAATATATTATAATGGAGTAAGCTGGGCTTTTTCTTTTGAACACTATCTGACTTCTTTAATATGTTGCATTAAAAGAAGAGTTCTTATCCCGTCAGTTTTGCCTTATGTGTGACTTGTTAGATGCTTTCAGATATGCATTAAATGCATATTAGTTAGAAGTCCTTTTCTGCAAATGTCTGTCATTGATAATTTTATGTGACATTCTTCACAAAGAAGAGTTAGTCTCAAATTATTTTTTCTACTTGACTTTTTTCCAAAAATAAACTTACAACCAGAATGTTCCATATTCACATCTTTTTAGATGTTAGGGCCCTAAATTAGAAAGAATAGTTTTCATGCTATGAATAGACTTGATTCAAAATGTGTTTGAGACATGATACCTTCATCATTTCTCAGTGGTTGAAATCTAAATGCTCTCTTTCAATGTAAATCAGAAAATGTAGCCATCTGGCTTAGGAAACAAATGACTTGCTTTGGCTTTCTGTCCAGATGTAGGGAGAGAACAGAATTAAATCTGACTTTCAGGAAAGGAAAAGGAAATGTTTCCCCTGCAGACCGTGCAGCTTTGGACACTGTGTGTTCTGTACATCACTGCCATCCAGAGCTGCAGCCGCTCCGCAGGCACATGCACAAATTTCTCTCTCCAAACCTGTGGGGTGGAAAGCACATTTATCATTGTGGGCTTTAAACTGAAGTTACTTTTTCGCAAAACTCTAGGGAAGAAATATTTTGCTATAACAAGTTCTAAAATCTTCGTTTTCCAGGACACAGAGCAGGGCATTAGGAATAGCCAGATCAGGAAACCACGGAGACCCACACGGAGCTTCATTGCTGCCATCCTCGAGCTCATTAGTGTACAAGAATTGTGTGTGTTGTTTTTAGCAGCTAAAGAGTTATTTATGGCTTCTATGTTCTCAAGCCAAAGTGAGTGAGGGGTGCAACCAGGGCAAACGCATCAGAGCAATGCAAATCACTGACAAGGCATCATGAATACAAGCTGAGCAGAATTTAAATACAATCCATGAATGAGAGGAAAGATTTGCATGAGGGAAAGAATCATTAGAATCTGATTTAACAAGCAGTACATAAAATGGGCCTTTGCAGCTTAAAATGAAGCAAAGCACATTCACGTTATACATTCTTAATGAAAAAAAAAGCAAAATCACAAAAACCCTAATTTATTAGTAGAGCTTGGAATAGAAATGGTTTTCACAGAATACCTTTAGATCCTGATTCAGAAACTTGTGCTTGATTGCTTTCTTGAATAGAGGTGGATCATAAGCATGTAGGGTGGTAAGGACTATTTAAGTGCATGCCAAAGTCCTATTGATTTCAGTGAGATTTTATAAGATACTTAAAGTAAGCATGTGCATAAATGTTTTCCTGAACAAGAGTGCTTTTCTAAATTAGGATTTAACCCATGAATTTACACAGTACTTTCAAACATAATTCCTTCTGGAAAAAAAAGACAAGAATATTTTTTAAAATTGTACATTTTTACATGTCTTAAAGAAGTTAATGGAAAATTATTTTGGATAGAATTTTCTGAAAAGTCCAAAAGCCAACAGTGAACAATCTGTGGAAGCTGAAAGTAAATAATGTGCATACAGCAACTTTTGTAGACTTTCTGTTGGTTTCACCTCAACTAAATTATGGAAGGTTTTGAACATAAGGTGTTATATAGGTAATTTCAGTCTCTTGGAAGGAAAGTGATAAGTTGTTTTGCATTAAGTTCAGTCTTTGAGAAAAGTAAAAGCATTGCTTTAAGAAACACCTACCATTTTTTGTTTTCAGTCAGTAGTCACTAATACTGGGCAGAACAAACATTTTATGTAATGTTTCCTGAAATAAAATGTGTCTACCTCTAAATGTCTTGCACTTTGAAGTAATGGCTGAAGTGGCAGATCCTGATGCAACTGTGTTTTCCTGATCCTAAGAGATCATCTGTCACTGTCAACACTGGACAATCTTTGTTTCTATAGAAGCATTGCTCCAGCTGTGTATTTTCATTTTCTCCTCTATTCCTCTGGAAATACAACAGTTCTTTTCTCTACTTCTCTCAACTAAGTCTTTAGCAACAGCACATATGAGAATTCAAAGACCTCAGTGTATGACCACATGGCCATATTGACTGTACTTGTGAAAGTCAGACTCTAGTGTCAATCTTTCTTTTGGCATTTCAGAAGATTTTGGAGTCTTGTGGTGATGGCTTGCAAGATGTCTTTTTGAAACCTATGAATGGTATGACCAGTGTGATTTTTGTCCTTTGTGCTCTCTTTCTGAGTAATTCTACTGTGAAAATGTTTGGCATCATGTGCTATTCCAGGTCAGCAGAAATACTATTCTCCTGGCTTAGTTTTCTGTGTCTCTTTTGTTGAACAAAAACCAGTATCACATTTGTTGAAAGGTAACATCCTCTATAGCAGTACTTCTCTAGCTGTTGTCACTGCCTAAATATCTCTCAACATTTTCATACTTCCTTTCTTTTGTTTCTTCCTCCCTCCACCCCTTCCCTCCAAGTGCCAAATTTAGGTGAAGGCTGAGGTTGAGCTCAAGACTAGGACATGTAAATGCAGCCAGGTATCTCAGTATAGGGGTTTTTTAAGGTAGGGCATTTTATGAACTCTTACTGTAATCAATAGAGTGTCAGAAATGTAGTCAGTAGGTTGTGGAAGCAGAATCTAGACTCTAAGTAACTTGTGGGCCCCAATTCCGTTGCTCAGATATGGACTCCAGGTGATCCTGGAGATTCCTGTCCAGTCTCTACCTGCCTCTCCAAATGAGCATGGGTCTCCTGTAATTTTCTGTCATGTCTGAAACACAGGGGAATATCTCAGTTACCCTCTGGCAATTCTAATAACATGGGATACCTTTGTGGGCAACCTATGGCAGCCCAGATCTGGATTTGACCAGATCTCCTCAAAGAGTAGTTATGTGACAAAGCAAAGGTGTCCTAACCTTGAGCCGAACCCTCCCAAGTGAGGCTGGTGATTATTTATATCACCTCTGTTGCAAGATTTCACTATTTTCTTGATGATGGGTTTTTTAATTGCTGTTTCCTCAAGTTTTACATTTTTTGCTGGGCTCTCTCATGTCTTTGTACAAGCTGGCACAATGTGAAGTTTTGATGGTTCTGTAGGGAAGTTTCTTCTTAGCCACTGCTCTGACCTCTTTGACCCCTTAAAAGCACTCTGCACATTGTCTGCTAAGGATTTGGAGGGGAGAGTGTTATTCTTGACAAGGCCTTTGATTGGAGGAATAATAATAATAATAATAATAATAATAATAATAATAATAATAATAATAATAATAATAATAATAATAATAATAATAATTTGTTCAGTATAATCATAATTTGTTGAAAAGGTGTTATTTTAGTATCACCTCTTTTGGCAGTCCCCTCACATGCTTTCTTCTACCTCTTTGTGGTATATTAACTTCTCTGTTCTTTACTTCGAGTTTTAATTTTCTGTTGCTTCATTTCCTGACAAAATTTTAGAAAGGTTATTGCTTACTTTGGGTTTCCTCCTTTTAGAAGATTTCTTCATTTATCCAAATTTTAGGACCACTTAAAGTACATAACCACATATCCTTAAATCATGCAAGTTCCATCAGCTCCTCTAGAGAGCAGCAAATATGTTCAAATAAAATAGTAGCATGATTCAATCAAACGTGTCCTGAAACAGTATCTTTGGTAACTCAGCTTGCTAAGTACTGTTAAAGAGCAAAAATCTATCAGGAACGAAGGTTTTATACCTGAGCGTGGCATTTTCAGGCATGGTCTGAAAACTGTTCTAGTATTAGGATATTTAGTGTGGTAGCCTCCTACCCTCTCCAAAACCCCAGCACCAGCTCACCAATATCTTATGGCAGAGGGGAGAAGGAAGGCAACAAGGGTTCAGTCTGGGCCAGGAACCAGACTTGGATGCCCACCAGATCTGTGGGCTGTAAAGCTTCCATCTTTACACAGCACTGGCAGCCAAGAGGAAGCACTCACTCTCAGAAAAACACCCACAAGTTCTCCATCCTCATGTCCATCAGTGGGCGTTTGACAGATGGAACTCTGGTTCCTGGTGAGCACTAACTGGGGCTTAAGGGAACTTGGTGCCTGACAGTGAGCCACTATCCTTTTATTTTTTTTTAAGGAAAAATAGCCAAGGTAATGTAAAATCTTCCTAGCTACAGACCTCTTCAGAATAATGCCACCATGCGTTTGGACCTAAATGCTACATAAATTTTCAGAGAAGGACAAAAGGTCCCTCTGTTCTTTGAGACCAGTCTCCAAGCACAACTGACAGCTGCCTGTGTGACAGCTCGCACAGCTGGCACAGTCCCAACAAGGCAAACTCATTCTAATGGGGAAACCCATATAACAGCCTCCAAACACATGCTTGTGTTCACAGACCTGTCTCTGGTAAAGTTTCCTGCCAGTAAAGCTTCTTGGTCTGTATTGACTGTCTAAAGTAGCTTTTCTGAAGGTTTTTCTCTCAGTTAAAAGCCTGGTCAATTAAGCCAACCCCAGAGCTGCAAAAGGCCCATGGCTGCAAGCAGAGCAGCTCTTTTCCTCAGTTTCCTGTGACCTACATTACATGTCATCACCACTATCACTTGTGCTGGTGGCAATCACCTACCCCAAGGTTACCACCTGACCTCTGTCAGACACAAAGAGCACTGGGAGACAATTCTGGATGGACAGAAAATATCACCAGTGTAAGAGTGACTTTCAAGGCCATGACAAAGCAAGGGAATACTTTCTGGAAAATGGATTTACCATGAGCTGGCATCTTCCATTGCCTCAAGGTTGCTCAGCTCTTCCCAGCATGCTAGCATAATATGGAGGAGGAGATGGATCAAGTCAAGCAGAGGAAAAAAATGCAAGGAATGCTTTGTATGCAGCTGAAGATGATGTTCATCACATTTTCCCCTTTCCTGTGTCACCCTTCATAGGAGGATCCTGCCTCTTCAGTAGCTGCATGGCTTCTGCTGGTGGGCTGGATCAGTCAGATACAGCAATGCAGACAATCTGCTAACCAAGTTCCACCTAATTTTTTGGAAACACACTGCCAAAAATCCTGAAAACTGTGGAAGTTGTGGTCCTGGGTGGGTGGTGGAGACTGTACCTTGCTGCTTTTTGAGGTGTGTGCAGGCACCTGGTGCACTGGAAAAACAGAGCCTTCTGCACCATGAAAGCCTGCCTGGCATCAAGGCAGAGAGAACATAAAGGCACTGGCAAAATGAGAAGTAGCTGGCACTTACCAGAACTTCCTCTTTACTAACTCCTGCAAAAACTAACATGGACACTAACATGGAAATGCCAGGGAACACTCCATCAAGAGAGCTCAGTGCTCACTGAGATGGTGGGTGAGCTCTTGTCAGGTGCCCAGACCCTCATGATGTGCTTTGTATAGTCCATTTTTGAGGAAGATCCTGATGATTCTCCAGTCCAAAATTTATCTATAGTTAACTTTGGAGCTGCAGACTTGGGCTTACAATTGTTTTAAACAGTTGCCCTGTCTGGCCTTAGCTTTGCAACAGTTTCTCAATGTAACCCTGTAGCGTGGGATTAGTTTCAAGTTATCTACTGAGTTCTCATTTATCAACAGAAGTGTTCCAGGTCCTCAGTCTGTCTTGGCAGGGCCTGCAGGCTGCCTGAGGGATGCAGAGGGCAGCTCTGTGGGGGCTGAAGAGACAAGAAAGTTGTGTTTTGGTGCCCCAGCTGAACTATTCTAATGATGTCTGCACATACTCCAAAATCGGGGCAGAATTTGTATAGAATTTGGTGTCAGAAGGAGTGTGGGACTATATTTCAGCTGACCTGGTGCCCAGGCTCTAGTGGGCTGAATCCCAGGTTCTACACAACAAGAATATTACTGATGGATATCAATGAGCATTTCAACAGAAATAAATGGCCTAAATGTTTTTCTTAAGCCTTTGTTTTTAATTTGTAGCAAAACATCTCAAAAGATAAAATGTGCTAAGCCAAGTTGTTTCTGGAAATGAGCCTTGTAGGGATATTTCAGGAATCTCATGTACAAATAAAGCAACTGTTTGGGTGTTTTAATCAACTCCTGACTCCTCTTTTTTTTTTTTTTTCTTCCTTTTTTTCTTCTTCTTCTTCTTGCTGAAGTACACAGGGCTAAGTAAATAGGGAACATAAGACTGTTGTTCTAAAGGGTTGTCAATATTTCTCTTTAAAAGTCATGGAATATATTTCTCAGATACAGGTAATTCGAAGAAAATATTTCCTATTTATCTGCACATTTCAAAGTCTATTGCTACAAGCTCTGAAAATTAGGATTGATTCATTCTAAATGGAAGTAGCTCTGTGTTTCATGTAACTCCAGGGCATGAAGTGGATTGTTACCACATCTGTCTGTCTATCTATATTACAAAATATATCTATGTTTAGACCATTCCTTAATATTGGGTCACCTTGTGAATTTCATAAATGTTGGTAGCCCAAGGGATCAGTTCTGAGTGACTGATGGGAGACTGAAGTGGGGCTGCAATGCAAATCCTGTGGTTTTCTCCAGTCATTCAAAGACTAGGTGCCATCAAGTCATCAAGTTGTACATGGAAGTTTCTGATGAACCTGTTCAAACAGGTGTCTGTCAGTATATCACAACTGGTAAACTTATTTATGTATAATAAAATAATTATTCCTTATTTATGTTTCAGAGAAATGCTTTAGAAAGAGGCTTGCTGAAGAAGAAAAAAGCTTGGATTTGTTAGCCAATGCATACTAGTTGTTCTTCTGCCTACCTTTAAATACCTCCACTAGACCTCCAAAGATAGCACAGAGCTTTAAAGTTTGTGCCAGAAAGAAGGAGCTCATTGCACTGTATATTGTCTGTCAGAAGTAAGAATCACTCACACTGACTCATAGAGAAATAAGCAGAAGGAGTGGGTGTCTAAGTGGGTGTTTAATTTGTCAGGACAAGTAGGGCTCTGAAATCATCTTATCCTGGTTTCTCTGAAAAAAAAATGCCTATATTCAGTGCAAGGAAAAGGCAAGTCATCACAGGGGACAATGCAAAATTTTATTCTACTAGGTCAAAATCTCCTGTTTATTTCCATTATTGTTATTTCTTTGCTAAAAGCAACATTTTCAGTGGCAGAAAATGCTGCGGTGCCCAAAGTTTCACTGGCAAAATAGATATTATTCACACAGAAAAGCCAGAAATGAAGGAAATTACTTCTGATTGCTGAGCCCAAATCCCCCATTGTTCTTGAGAGCACCATATATAAACCTCAGTTTCTAACGACAAGCTCAAAATCTGCCATCAATCCTCACTCAGTAAATGGTTCATCAGTGAAAGCTTTTCAAAGCTAATCCAGTACTCAATGTAAAATGTTACCTGCAGACACTGGATTAGAGACAGGTCTCTACCTCCTGGCATTCCCAGCACAGGATTATAAAACTGTTCTCGGACTTGGCACCGTGTGTGCACTCCCATGAATAAATTACAGTTGTGGAGATGGCCTGGGACCTCCTGCCTGTCAAACCAAATGGAAGGAAACAGACAGTAAAGTGGGAGAAATCAGAAGCTGGTGAAGCAGATTGTGATTGTAATCTATCGACATGGACACTGGATAATTTTAACGTAGAGATGCAGTTGATACATTCTGATTTCTGCCTTAGTGAACTCATTTTTCAGAACTGGCATTGCTGGGTATCACAGGCCAAGAGTTCACACTATGAATGAGCAGAGACCATCTAATCTGCAGAACATTTTAGCAACTCAATTACAATGTAAGACATGTTGTAAAATTACTTCTCTGTCAGTTGAGAACATCAGGCTATTAAAAGCAGATCAAAAGACAGAAGTTAAAGAACAGCCTTCCGAACTACTCTACTGTCCTATTTTTTGAGATGTATTTCTTTATTGTCCTAAAATACTACAAGCAGTAACGATTTATCTGTTCTCCATTGTAATCATGACATTAAAATAATGTGCTCTTTAATATGCTCTTTAAGGGTTTCTTTTAGAAATCTAATAATTGAAATAATGATGTATTGTGTAAGGGCAGATAATAACTTGAAAGAATACATTGAGGATGCCTCTACATTGCTAACTTCAGATTTAATACTTATTCTGGGCTGAACTGAGATATTCATGGAGAACAACTGCTGCTGACAGGAAATTATACATTCACTAGACACCTGTCTAGAGTGTCTTTCACAAGAGCAGAGAGAGAGTCACAGCTTTCTGTTATGCTGCTGAGAGTAAATCAAAGTGACCCAACCTAACAAATGCAAGAAGAGGATAAAGTGATTATAGTTGTCTGAAACTTGGCTTCCAAACTAGTTTGACTCTTATTTTTGTATTTAAAAATATATTTCAAAATAAAAAAAAGAATATGAAAAAAAATTGTTCAGAGAAAAAATTAAATCTATTTTAGTTAGAGGTAACAAAAATGATGTTTTTTTCTTTCAATCATGCCCAAACTGAAGAAACTTCTAGTGATACTTGATTTTGCTGCCTCGAAAACATGAAAAAGTCTAGAAAAATTTTGTGTCTCCAGCAGCCTGCCAGATACTTATTTAGCAAGAGAAGTGCTATTGAAGCACAATTGAAGATACTAAGAAAACAACATTTTTAAGATATTTTATAATTTTCCAATAAAAATTTTATTTCTTATGTGAAAACCATTTTATCATAGATTTTCTGATCAGTTCCAGCTCTTATTTCCAGGGAGTTCAATTCCTTTCTGTATAGTCTCATGGTCAGTACCACATGAGGCTGGAGGAGAAATATATATATATATATATATATATATATATATATATATCTTCTGTATTGTTCCATAAAGCCACCGCAGGGTGCAAGTGACAGCTGCACTTTGAGCAGAAGACAAAGCTCCCTGAGGGCAGTTTTAGGAGTATTGTGCTTTCAAGCTATCTTTGAAATACTTTTCTGAAGTAGATGGGTTAAGAAACTATTTCAAGACACATTGGTAAACATCATAAGAACGTTTTGTAACATTTTTCTGAGTATATAATAATTTCTGGAAGGACTTACAAAACAAATATATAAGTTTTAAAGACTAAATTTTTGTTTTAACAGCAGAAAGCCTTGCTGTTTCTTTGCTTCACATCAGTTCTTTTCTCACTCTAAGACATCTAGACATCTACAGTACCTCCACATTCAGTGATATTGAATACAAGGAGAAATTAGAGGTGATCCTCTTTGTTTTCTCAAACAGATAATTTTTTTACTATTTTCTCCTCCCCACTGTGGATGTCCCTCCCACACATCACTTAATTTCTTTGAGCTCTGGAAGCTCACAATAGTTCAAACTTCCTTTACACTTCTTCCCTTGGTCTTCCCTTGCTGGCAAATCCACAGAGTCTTTATAATTAATAAACGTGACTTGGAGAAATAGTAGTAAAACACTCTGAGTCATTGCCCTGTGAGCATGTTGTTGATGCCAGAGGTTTCTATTCATTCCCCTGGGAAAATTCCATATCAAATTTTTCTCTTTTAATATGTAGTTTTTATAAACAGATGAAGCGCTTATGACACTGACTGAATTATGTGTTGATGGATCCACAAGTCCCAAAATCAGCCAGGTTTGCAGAGGAGCCAACCCAAAGGCCAGTCTCTGCAGACTAAGGAAGACGTCCACTAATTTCACTTTCCATTTCAAACACAAACAGGATCTTTCCAGTTTGAAATGAGACTCTTCAGTCATTAAAAAATATCTAACCAGAGACAAAAAACCCAAACCATGTCCAACCAAAATGCATTTATTATTTTTCCTACCCTATTTATATCTCATGCTGTGGGATGTATGCAATGGACTGAATCCACATTTGTTCCTTACATTCCTTCTCACATTTGAGAAGAAGAAATTAATCATAAAAGGTTTCATTGTTGCAATGTTTTGTCATGGCATGTGTAATCAGCACACACCCCATTAAAGAGGCTTTGGAGGATGAGAAGCTTAAATATTTAATGGTTTTCTGTCTATGATAAGTTTAATAATTAATGCTGCTTCTACCCTGGAAATGACAAATCACACAACAACATGCACGATAAAAGAAACAAACAGAGCTAATAGAGAGAAAAACCCTACTTAGTAATTAAAAATGCCCGTAGCCTACCTCAGCATCCCAAAGTACTTTGCTCCTGACCCCAAGAGCAGTTCTGTCAATCTATTAAGCCACCCAATTTTAGGGGAATGCAGAAGAGATAATTGTTAGTCTTTACCTTACACACGTGAGAAATAACACACGGTGTGATAAGCCTGTCTGGAAGACTTCTGCACCCACAGGAGAGAAAAGGAAGAATGTGAAAGCTGTTGTCCCTTTGTGTCCTGCACAAGGGACCCAGCCCTGAAGTTATTACAGAAACTTGTTACATGGCAGCCCAAGAGCAAGACTAGATCTGTGCCTGGTCAAAACAGCATCGCAGTTACTCCAATGCCAAGCAGGATCTACAAATACCAGCTTCTGCTACCCTCTGAATAATTTGTTTTATAAGACACTACCACCAGCACATTTCTCTGGGTACATGCTCCTCCACATCCACTCCCACTGATGATCTGCAGGTATGTGCAACCTTCAACCCCCATTAACTTGTAGCTAAAAGAAAATTCATTTCACGCACTGCTGTGCTGCAGTGCTGGATCACGCTTATGCAAATGCTACAGAATTAACACTGAAGGAAAGAACAAAGTATAACTATAATAAAATCTTCTGTGATTCACTCGATTTAGACATGTTTTCAAATTATTAGCATTATAAGTCTGTCAGACAAAGAGGGCGAGCACTTTGATATAGACATTGCCACTATATCCTTCCTTTGGGGCAGAAACCATTTTCCCTAAACCCAGGTCTGAGATAATCACGTTGTGGAGAAATAGGTATATCCAGAAAGTGACTCATCTTACCTTTAGAGACCCCTAAAAGAGGTCAGGTGATTCATTCCCACCTCCTGAAACTGAGAGCCCAGTGCCACTATTTAAGGCTGAGAAGTAACACCCTGTAGATGTGTCAGTGGAGCCAGAGCATGGGCATTGTTGCTTGATCCCTATCAAGCTGCTGGAGCACTCCCTGACACCCTTCTGGCTCACACCTCCTTGTTGTCTCCCAAGAAATTCTCAAGCACAGGACCATGCCCAACAGCTGATGTGGATTCAGCCACTCTGTTCTGCAGGTTATTGTAGTTCATAGAATGATTTGGGTTGGAAGGGACATTAAAGATCATTTATTTCCAAGACCTTTCCATAGCCAGAGACACTTTCCACAAAAACAGATTGCTCAAAGCTCCATCCAACCTGACCCTGAACATCTCCAGGGATGGCACATCCAGGACATCCACAGCTTCTCTGGGCAAACTCTTCCACTGCCTCACCACCATCCAGTAAAAAAATGTTTTCCTTGCATCTAATCTAAACCTGCCCTACTTCAGTTTGAAGCAATTCCTCCTTGTCCCATCACTACATGGCCTTGTAAAAAGCCCCTCTCTGGCTTTCCTTTAGGCCTCTCTAGGTACTGGAAGGTGTTATAGTTGAATATCTCAGGTGTGGTCAGGCTGCAGCTGGCACCAATGTCAGAGAAAGGTACTGCCCTGGCACTGCTGGCTGGGAGAAGTATTGCCTTCAAGCAATAGGATCCAGGGGTTTTAACACATTAACACTTTGCTACAAAACAAGTGTTTTTAGTCTATTCGCTGTCTAGTCTTCTTCTTGAATATCCTGTCTTGGAGTGGATAAGAGAATTTAGCATGAGGAGATAAATTAGGTTTCTGATAGTAGACTACATATCTTTGCTAAGCTCAATCTTTTGCAATAAAAGTAGGTTAGAGTAAACAAATGTTAAACACATACTCCTGGAAAACCAGGTCAGTCACATCAGTGACAGTCCACAGCCTTTTGAAACCACCTATATGTAGAAAAACATAAAGATGTCACATTTTCTAAGGAACATGTCCCTTAAAGTAATACCCTTCAAACTCATATCCAAAGTTTTTGTTTCTTTTCTAATGGAGGTACATAGCAGGGTAGTGTCTCTGCAGCATAACCACAGCCAAGGGATTCAGCTGAAACTCTCTGGAGCCTCTTCAGTGATGCAATGATTTGCCCAGTCAAGGTCACAGAGTAGTGTTCACTCTGGCTTCTATACCCATTCTGACTTTTTTGACCTCAGGCAGCTAGTGCTGCTATAATTTGATTGTGCATCAGGGCTTTTTAGCTCAGCTGAAGAGTAGAACCCTAAAAGCTTGCTCTGAACAACAGAGGAAGAAACTCCAAGGGGAGAATCGATCTGAGGTGTCAAAGCCAGGGCAGTATCTTTAATGAAGTCTTGCTGAAGTCTGGGTCTCACTTGGCTGCAGGGAGTTCCTTGCTGGTCACTGGCACACAAAGGTCCTTCAGTGCTCTGTTGCTTAACAACAAGGTCTCCTGATACACAGCACTTATTGCTGCTGCTGCTGAGGTTAGTGCTGGCACTTTGCTGAGGGACACCTTCAGGATGAAGAACAGCCTCTTCTTCCTCTTCAGAGAGAAGTGAGCAGGAGCCATCACTGGTCTGACAGCTATTTGCTACTGGGCCATCCTCGTTTTGAGGTGGAGAAGAGCTGCTGTGCTGGACTGGGGGAAGATGTAATATGCACCCCTTCTCTGTGCAGAGGTTTGCCAGCGGTTTGTTCTTTTGATTTCTTGCTGTCACTCTCTGGAGAGCACAGATGAGATCAGCAAGGCTGAGCAGGAAGGACAGACTACTGACCCCCCAGATGAAAATCATCATGATGGATTTCTCAGTGGGCCGGGAGATGTAACAGTCAACAGTGCTTGTGCAAGGGGAGTGGTAGCATGAAAAGCGGTCAGGAACAGAAAATCCAAAAAGAAAGTATTGCACAGCTCCAAAGGCAACCTCAAGTAGGGTCCTAATAAAAAGATGAATGGTATATGCCCCTGAAAAATTCAGGACACTTAGGTTGTGTGCACCACAATCTACTCTATTGACAACTGCACTTCTACAGAGCTCCTTCACATCTTTGGGGCTTGATAAACCCTTGTTCCTCTTGCACCCATGCACCAGACAGTGCATTCTCACAATGTACAGAGAGACCTTGTGCGAAACATAAATGCTGAATGCAGCATAAGGCAGCAGGAGAGACACGGTCTGAATGAGCCAGAACCTAAAGTGAGATACAGGAGAGAACAGGTCATAGCAAACGTTGGAGCATCCTGGCTGCAGGGTGTTGCAGACGAAGCGCTCCTGCTCATCTTGGTAGAGGGGGTAGCCTGCCAACACCACCACTGCCATCCGCAGCAGCAGCATTAACATCAGCCAGATCTTCCCTACAAGAGAAGGAAACGTAAGGAAAAGAGTCAGAGCCCGAGAAGGAAGGCGGATCATCCAGTGATGCTCTTTCTATATACAAGGCGTTTGAAGAAATAGTCTCCCCTCTTATTAGCCTTTTTTTCTTTTTTTGACTGAAAATCCAGTGCAAATGTATAGCTGACATATTCTGTAATCTTCATTTAGACTTAACAATGTAGGAGTTAAACATACAATAAGCCATGCCAACTGAAACCTGATGAAAACACTCTGATAAAAAGAGATCAAAACCGATTAAACAATCCCATTTACTTACAGTTTTTCCTTGTTGTTGGATTCCTGCACCTGAATTTTGTCCTATTTCAATGATACAGATCAGGTAACACAGTATGAGTCTCATCTAGACAGAAAAGATTGCTCCATGACATAGTATTTGTTCCTGGTCTTGGCCATGACATTGTATGTAAAGCTTATTTTGGCCAACAAAAGTAAAAAATGGTATTGTCTAGCAAGCTATTAATTATATATTAATACCATTTGTCTAGAATGGTATTTACTAGCAAGCTATTAATTAGTTATTACTGTTCTTTTTAGCAAACATATGCAAAATGTTCTACAAATGTATATTTATGTACAAATGTGCACCCCAGACATTTCTGTTGTTTATTTGGTTGCCCCACCTTGGCCATGATTTCTGACCTTCGTTCACATTGGTGAGCAGCTTTTCTCCACTCAGACCTAAAGTTCCCTTCTATCAAACCATTCTATGATTCTGTGAAAGTCTAAAACCTTTTCCTAGATGGGAAGGCTTAAAGGTATACCATTCTGTTGTCAAAAGTTAAAAATGCATTCTGTACAAACACATATTCAACATCTGAAGTTAAGTTTAGCATTTGAATTTCTCACGTTTCCTTTTGAACCCCATCACCAATTCCCAATATAGTTTTGAAAACGTAATTTAATTTAATAATCTTCTACAAGAAAAGAGGGAAATTACTGCTTAAAAACAAAAAGAGGAGGGAAAACCCAACATAAAAGAATTATAAGATTAATTCGGTTTTAAAGAATTGTTAAGACATGAATTGTAAACACAGGCAGAGAAACAGCAAGGCTCAGTGACTAAAGAGAAGTATATTATGCAGAGTTAATGGCTGAGAAATGTACTGGAAAGCTCAAGTCATTAATAGTGAATGCACATCTCACATGCACACAAGATTTTGAGTGCAATCTGTGAAATAGTACCAATACACACTATAAAGTCTTTTAAAAAATCCAGATCACAAAGCATTTTCCTGTAAGCCATGAACTATAAATTATTAAAACCATAAACTACACAATTATTTATGGGTGTTGCCTTGGAAAATTTTCTTCTGCATTTCCCATAAAGCCATTGCCCAGTAGTTGGTATGAATTTAAAATATTCAAATATTTCCACAACATTGTGTGATTCCTATTATTGTATACTGAACGTACAGTTCAAGTGCCCTCTGAAAACCATTTGTGGCCAGTAGACTGATTATGGGCTAGAACAGTAAAATTGCACTCTGTAGAGGAAAGAGTGAAGAATATGTCAGGTTTACGAGAGATCATCAGAGAAATTGCTGCTCCTGGCAAAATAATATATTATCCAACCATAAATAAATTGAGGCCTTTCCATTTTATCTTTAATCACCTGAGCTGTAGTGGTGGTTTTGCTGCTTCCTGTGTTTGCTGGCAGGCTGTACTGTTACTCACTTTTTGACACACTGTGGGTCAATAGGAAACACCAGCTCTACAGAATCTGTCATCTTTAGCAAACCACGTTTCATCCTTAGGTAGCATTTTTTTTCCCTGAAAGGACCTCAAAGTATTTGAAGCTCATTAGTTAATTAGGCTCAAAGTACTACATGTTATTTCACTATCAATTTTTAATTAGAACATGTACAATAGGGAGTACTGCTTAAGAAAAATCAATGGCTCCTTAGGAAGTAGTTTAGTGTGACATACATTTGAGAGATAACCCCTCCATGCATCCCTGTCCCTAAAGACCCAATCTTGATTAAACATACAAGAAAAAGCCTCTCCAGCAGCCCTGCTGGGGCTCAGCTGGATGCTCCCTGCAGTGCACAGCAAAAACTACAGCAACTGCTGCAGGCAAAGAGTCTTTAAAGGTCCCTTGAAAGTTTTTCTCTGGCTCACACTTTGTTCAAAGTAGCCCATGAAAGAGGAACAGAATCTTATTTAAACAATAGGGATAAAAAATAAGCAGCAAACAGTTGGTTAAGGAAGAGACAATGGCATTTTGCTTTGGTTTGCTTTTTTCTTTCTTAAATGCATGTGATCCTTACTTGTTTACAAAAATAAAGAATGAAAAGCAATAATTAACCACAATGGTAGTAACCACAAACTTCTTCCTGTAAAAGAAGAGTGGGTCTTCTGTCCTCTTCTTTCATTTTTTTAATTTGTTACTAAAGCTATTGCATACATTCTACAATTCACTATGTGTGGTAAAAGTTCAGCATTACTTCTGTGTGTTTTTACCATGATCCCTTCCTCCAGCTGACAAGAAGACCCAAATTTGAAAACCTTGCCAGAATATTTTACACAATGTTCAGGAAAAATCTATCAAAGAGAAAGAAGTCATCTGTTTAACAAGAAAGGAAATACATTAACCTCTTCTATCAGGTATCAAGAAAACAACTTACTGTACACATCACAGAACCATAGCCTGAAATTAAAGCTGATTATCAGTAGGCCACTTGGATGGCTTCAGAATATGAAGCAGCAAAAGAAAGAAGAGAGCTCTTTTAAAAGTACTTACCCACAATAGTCACATTATAGTTGAGTGTGACTATCAAAAATCCCAGTGAGTCCCAGTGCTCCATGTTTGAACAGGCTCAAAACACTCCCAGTTCCAGATGTCCTAACAGTTTCTTCATTTCCAAAGGAGATTGGACCTAGACAGGGAAGAAATGGGGTAAAAAAAGGGAAGAAAATTTTTAAAAGGAAGGAATTTTTGCTAAGGGTCAAGGACAGAAATCAGGAACTCAGCCAAAACAACGTGTTGATGAAGGATTATTTTGATGATTTGAACAGGACTGTTAGTTTTGAAAGTGTTGATCTACTTCAGGCTTTAACACGTTGTCCTGCAAAAGCTCTAGCTTTCTAGTCAGATCCAATTGCTCCTACCTCTGTGTGGACCCTTTGTCCAGGCAACTGCAAGTGGACAAACAACAACAGGAGTGATCTTTGCCATTGTAGACTATTCTTACCCTCCCAGGGCATACCAGCCTCCTGGCATTGCTGAGATACCTCAGTGGTGAAAGACAGGGAGAGAGGAAAAAATAGCATAGACCAGGAAATAACAGAGACCTCTGTCTCCCCACAAGAATTGCAGATGAGTAAGAGGGGATAGAAAAGGATGAGCATCCCTGTGTTTGAAAAGCAACTTCAGTTCAGGTCACTGGAAGCTATCCCTTTGAAATTTCCCAAAACCACTTGGTTTCTAAATCAAAACCTCCTTGACAGAACACCATGGCCCTGTCAATCACAGCCACACCAAACTCTCCTTTGTGTGCTGAGCCAGCCAGCAGGCTGAGCCTCCCTGCAGGAAAGATGAAAAACAAGGGAAGCTTTAAAAAATAAAAATCCTAAGGGTGGGACTGGTTTTCAAGATGCCACAAGTCACTTATTTTTAATTTACCTCAGTCCTTTCAGCTGAAACTGCTTGGTACTTCAGTCAAGCTGCTTGGAGATCACTCCAAAGATCTTAAGGGTGATTGACCAGCATTCTGACACCCAGCAGCCCCTCGGCAGTGGTGGAGGGAGCTCCCACTTGGAGCAGGATACCCGTGGGGCCAGCACTCCTTGGCTACAAGGTGCAACTGCACAGCGTGTCCTGGACACTGTGTCCCTGTGCTGTGCCCCAGGAAAAAGCAGGGGTCAAAATAAGACTCCCAGCTCTTCCTTCTTTGCCTCACGTTTCACCCAGGCTACCTTGGGGAAAATAACCTACCACCATCTTCCACCCACTGTTCAACCAGTTTTGGGATGTTGCTCTGTCCTTTTTAATCTGTGCTGTGGCAAGGACAAACATAGTGTGAAAATTTAGTCAGGAAATAGTAACAATCCCTAGAAAAGCAGCTAAAGGAGTCTGTGTGTGATATAGCAAGACAGAAAAGTGATTTCCTGGCACCTGTGGGGTGCCAACAGCTTTTCCTTGTTGTTGGGCACTGCAGCCCTGCTTGTGTGCTTCAACCCATGACTGCTCTGGGGGAGCAAGGGGGGCTCAGAGGGAGCTGTAGGGAGATACTCCATGACTTAGGGGCACTGCAGCTGGGCTGAGCTTTATGACTGTGAACATCTTACCTGGGTAAAAGGTAAAACTAATAGTTTCATAAAGTAAAATATACCTGCACAAAGACTTTCTCCCCAGCTCTCTGCTCACAGGTTTTGCAATGCCTTGGCAGAACACACTGAGCATCCCCTCTGTAGTAAGCACCATCCTAAGGAAACACTAAAAGTAGGGTTTGAAAAGATGGCCTTTTGAAACTCTTTGTCTGTTATCTGTGTAAAAAGATTTTTAATTGCAGTAATAAATAAGAAATTTTATTGGTTTCAGAATTGATTTATGTAAAATATTTGCCAAACTGCCATTTCTTCTGTTACCAAGTTGTATTTATGGTTTGTGATGATGGTTTTAGCTTCATTTACTTACACACACACTTTTTCTTTTTTCTTTTTTTTTTTCAACCAGAGATATGTGTGTGTGAGAATAAAGGAAGGAAGGAAAGCTGGAGAAAGTCAATAGAGAAAAGATGCAAATGGCCAAGATATGAATTATTATGAGGTATGAAGGTATTCCTAGTTAAACACCCTTTGTCAAAAATAAAGTCAGGAATGCCAAGATGGTGGAAGGATATGAATGCTCAGCAGCTGCATCCACACAATAGGCTATAAATTGTCTCTCTCAATATTGTCAGTTAAAATATCCTTGCTTGTCGTTGCTGTGAGACCTCTACCATTTGTGTGAGAGGGATAACAGCTAGGAATTTAAGCCCCCAGACTGTTGCCTGAGGAACTATACCAGGCAATAACATCTGATCCCACAGCATGGATGCACTGAGATAGGATAGCCCATTTTTTTCTAAAAGAAAGCAGGCACCCTCCAAAGTCACAGTGCAGTCAGCTTAGGTCAGAAAGCTTGAATTATATTTTAGCTTATTCAGAAAACTTTAGCTTTTTTTTTTTTTTTTTTTTTTTTAATTTTAGCTTTTCTAGACAGCTCAGAACTTGCTTGAAACCAGTGCTTCTCCTTTCTGTGGTGTGTCCTCTTCCCAAGCCTCTGTCATCAGTCCACATTGGGCTCCAGTCTGTGGTGGTTGTTATAAAGTGTTTGGTCTCCACAGAACCACAGGCTTTTGTTTCCTCACCCCTTGGCTCAGCACTACCTTTCAGGCCACAGTTCCCATCTGAAGATTTTCCACATCATAGCTGAAGATATTCACCATACAATCCCTCTTGTTCACTATTTATCTTTAGCTGTTCCCTGTATTCCCTGTTGGCCTGTAAGGACTGTAAAGAAATGGGGAAAGCAATATTACAGACATGGGAGTAGCAGCAGCAGAACCCCAGCTCTGCAGTGCTACCAGTTGGTTTGGCACCATTTCCCACAGCAGAGGATGCACAGCCCCACCACTCCACATATGCTCCAGCCCTAGAATCTCACAAACAACTCTTCCCAACCTAAAAAGCTGTCAAATCTGTGAGCTTGCACGGCATTCTAGTTAAAAAGAGAGGCAGGTAGAAAAACTGACATGGTATTGGGTAAAGTTAAATTTTGAAACCCAGCAGTACTTCATCACTTCTGATTTTAGGGAGGGCCCTAAAAGCCACTGGAAAGCTTTCAGAGCTAAACAATGAAACATAAGAAGAAACAATTAAATCTATTTTAAAATTCACAATTTCTGTCCACATTTATAACCACTTATCACAGGTCTAGGCCTTGATCCTGCAAAAATTAATAGATGTGACTCAATCACTGTGAGAGACCCACTGAAACATTTTGAACTACTGGAACTGCATCTCACTGCAGTGTGAACTGTGCCCAGGGTTAGACCTGGGTTACTTCACACAGAGCAAAGACACTTCAGCTAGTTCTTGGCTCAGAATGACATCCAGAGGTAAGGCAGAGTTAACCAATTCAGGATCAAATCTGTCACCTGAATGGTGCCACAATCTACGTCCACATCAAAAAAGCTTCCAGAAAATAAAGGCATTCCTCTGGCATAGCAAATCCCAAACCCATCTGTCTTACCCAGTCAAGACCCACACTAATGACACTGAAGTGAAATGAGAGTTACTAAGGGAGACTGCACCCTACACAGCACCTGGCAACGAAGGAACATCCCTCCACCAATTTAATTAATGTTAAAGCAAAATGGGTAAGCATAGCAGCTTCCCTAATAGACAAAGGGATCTGGCATTTCAGTCCAGGTCCTTTGGCATATCATAATTTAAAAAAGAAAAAACACAGACGCATATCTAATATTTTAGTGTCTAAATTAAAAATCTACTTATAATTTTTCTAGTTAGGAAAAATTATGTATTAGCAATGAATCTTGCAGTAAATCTAGCTCTTCTGAAGGTGGTTTCTAAATGGGGGGTCTATTTGGAAGGGACAGTAAATATTAAAAGGCAATTTAACTTGATGGTCTTATTTTAAGATTTGTAAAATCTTAATTTTTTTTTTTAATGGGGGGGGAAGAAACAAGCTAGACATGAAGGACACTATCAAATTAGAAGGAAAAGCTGTCCAGAACAAATGCTCTTTTTAAGACATACGTGCTACACACACAAGCACACATATGTAAATCTTCACAGCACACACAGACCCAAGGAGCCAGCACAGCATAGAAAGCCCTTTGCTTTACCCAGGCACACACAGCACTGCACATTTTGCATTCCCTAGGACCTCTGTCCAGCTGCCACTCGGGTGTTGCTGAAGGGAAATATGTTTGAAAGTAGCCTGTGCCCAGAACAGCCACCACAGCTACTCAGACATGGAGAGGGCAAGGCAATCACTGCTCCAGATTTTGGGCTACAGAACCTACACACACTGAGGTAGGGGTGCAGTGAACGTTTTCCATCATTAACTATTTAGTCCGTGGAGAGCTTAAACAATTCCTATTCCCCACTGCTCAGCCTCTAACTCATCAGTCCCCAGAAATGGCAGAGTTGAGTGCAAGGAAAGGAAACTTTCAACAAACGTGCCTCCCGCTTCCCCAACTCTTCCTACCTTCCTTTCCCAGGGAGGAGCTGCATGCACACATGCTCAAAGGTACATAAATGTGTCTCAAACAGCCCACAAGGACACCCAGAACAGTGAAGTTCAGCTCATTTTTTAACTGCTCATATTGATGGGATTCGACCTTGCTGACTTCCACACCAGCTCGGCTCTCTTGGATGCCTAAGCCTGGTGCCTCAGTGCCTCACATGTGCTGTGTTGCCTCACTGTTCCTCTACTAATTTGGTAAACCTAAAAAAAGACTGTGTTCCACTGCATGCTCTTAAGGATTTAGACCATTGTCCCACATTGTCTCAGACAGAGCCCCTTACTCTAAATGTTTGAATATTCAGAAAAGTCATATTTCTACAGAGAACCTGCTTCTAAGAGGATGACAAATGGAAAAAGCAGCTCTTCTTTAGACTTTGGTTCAGCAACTTCACAGCTACTCAACCAAGAATTTTGAAAACTTCAAGACAGATATGAAGGAAAATTAAGTAATGGAAAACATATTCTCATTCAGGAGTTCAGGGCCAATTTCTGCAAAAGTATTTAATTTACTTAGTAATGAAAGTACAAAGAGTGTCCACTGGATTTTCAAAAGCACATTATTACTATCTGCTTAACTCCCACTGAAATAGGTAGCTACATGAGCACATGACATTATTACTGAAATTTGTTCTGCTGTAACACAAAAAAAAGGCTTGCATAAGAGATTCCAGCTCTTTTTTGAATTTTGCACTTAACATTTGACACTGAGTTTTACACTTACCTTTCCTCACAGCACCAAATACAAAACTGAAGGTTTGAAATGTTTAAGGATCCTGTAGTTTATGATGAAGCAGGTGATTTCATGTTTCATTAGTGTCCAATATTTGACACTAAGGAGTTCTTCCCTCAAGCAGGTCTGCACCTAGCAGTGGTCAGGCAGGCAAAAAGTATGGTGAGTTGGTACCATGGAAATTGTTTAAATGAGAAAAAGGCCTTAGATAATTGGGAAACAGATTTCATATTAAACAGAAGACGGCAAGAAAATCTTTGGGTCACCATGTTTTAAATTTAATACTTTGTTTCTAAGTATGAATATTGCTAGAGCTGTGGAGGGCAAATATCCCTGTTTGCAGCATGCACAGCAAAAGAGGTTAATGTGTTGGTTCTGGAGTTCAGTAAATAAATCTGTCATCTTGGATTTAACATACAGGCAGCCACTGTGGATTTTAAATAAGAGTTCTTTACACCTTCTTGTATTTCATGGCTGATCATTTTAGGAAGCAAACCCTATACTGTTGTCTCTGTTATTGAACACTGACACTGCTTTTTCTTTCACCATGGACAGATGCACTGGAACTACATGGTCATTAAACCAAGCATGGGGGAAAGGGCTAAATGAAAGAAGAAAGCTGAAAAGAGAAATGGTATTTTCCCCCTTCTAATTCATATACAACTTAAATTTCAGAAATAGTTGCAGGCAGTACCAACTGTGAATTTCTTCTCACATGTGAAGAAATGTCATTTTCAAGTCAAATTCATTCCTATGCAGAAGTCAAAAAGTACATTCTGTTAAATCTCATCTATGTCTTGAAAATATGGCTTTAAATAAATAAAAGCTGTATCCTGTGCATAATAAAATCCTTATCCAGAAGAGTACTTCTGTATAAAAAGAATGTGTAAATCTATCACACTGTTTCATAATGAGAAATTTTGATCTTCAGCCGTGTTTAATGAACAATGAAGGGAAAGATCTAATATTCCTCATAGCTGCTACTCACAGCTTACTAGACAAAAGAATTATTAGATTTCTTGCATCAATATCAGGATGTACAACTTATGTATGTACATCTGGCCATTTGAAGGACAACACGAAATTGAGTTTTTTGTACCTCACCTTTATGAGGTGCATATTACCTTATGGTTTCATGAGGTTTGTTTTGACCTTAAACTGTGACCTGCTCATAGTCTATTTATTTAAGTTTAGTGTGGCCTTGTAAAAAGTCATTTAAACAAATTTCAGATAGGTCAACCTCCACAACATTAGAAAAAATTACACCAAATTTTTATTTCAGGATTTTAATTTGCCCTTGGCCCCAAACCTTTGCTTTACAATACAGTCCTACCATGGCAGTTGCCTACAGATTCCATGGTTTCTGCTTTGTTTTCTTCCAAGAGCCATTTTTAATAATCATTGCTAATGAAATCAACACTGGGCAATACTGGGCAGTACACAAGGAATTCCCTCATTAAACTGCAATACTATTCACATTCTATGTATTCTATCAACCAGGATATTTTGTTTTAAAAAGAAAAGCATCATAAACTTCAGCTGGCTGGCTCAGCCCCCTTAGTAAAATTAATAGGAGTTCAACACTCAACTCTCATTGATTCCTTTGAAAGTTTTTACCATGACATCAAAAAGGTAACAGATCCTGAAGGATTTATTCTGATGTTTTAGAGAGCAAAGGAAAACAGACAGGAATGATCAAGAGTGGATTTCCCCACAGGACCCATCCCCAAGGCAGGCTGGGAACACACAGCACTGCTCCCCACCCTGGAGCAACTCCCAGTGTTGTCCAGAGGCAAAGAAATCTCACACCATGGATAAATGCACTGGCAAATATCCTGCTGGGGTCAAAGCAGAGGGCAGTAAGATTCTGCTAGGAAGGTAAACCACAGCAGAAATGGGGAAGAACACCAGTTTAGGTCCTGTTTGTTTTTAAATGATAGTCTGACAGTCTATTTCCATGAAAGAGCAAGGATTACTGATTATGCTCCCTTCACTTACCCATCCTTTGCACAGCACTTCAGCCTCTCTGTTCACTGTGCCCAGCACAAACACAGAATAAACCATCTCCCATTTCTACACTTGCTCTCCTTAAGATTTCTTCCAAAAGCAGTTCCCCCCCAGAACAGAAATATCTCCAGCCAACTAAGGTTTGCCTCAGCAAAACCTTTCAGACCACTTGGGTAAAGCAATTTTGTCACTCCAAGGTATTACATAGCCTCCACTGAAAATTCTTTCAGTACCAGTAATAGAAATGAAGTTTTATTACGATGGGAAGGCACAAACAGAGCACAAAACAGGGCCATTAGCTCAATCTTTCTGCCTCCTCTGCATTATGACAGATACTCTGCCATTTCAATCTAATCTACAAAACTGCTACCAATTACTGTGTTTCTGACACTATTAAAAATTGTATTAGTTCTTTTAACTGGTGTAGTGGGTTGAGCGCTGGCAAACCCAGGACAACTGGCCACAGATATTTATGGATATATTCCCTGTATTGTGCCTCCTAACTGCTGTTACTATTTCAGTTTCTCCTCTTTTTTCCCCCCACATTTTTTACATTTTGCTGCTTTCTCTTTTGACTGCTTTCACTTCCCTTCCTGAGGAAAAAAATATTTAGGCCATCCAAAAACTCTTAGGAAATGCCTCAAAGAACAGTTGTTTAAGTACATTAACCCACACAATTTGCCAATGATGTTTTCATTTCTAGGGAATCAATCCAACAAATGGCCAAAGTGAATCATGGTATATGATATACCTGCATTCCTGAATAAACTGTATTCTTTTATGTATAAGACAAAGGAAGTTATGTTGTATTTATGTGTATATAAGATGATCGACCCTTCTTTCAATGGCCACATTCATTTATATGCAAAAATATAGTCTTTAGAAGGTCTTCGAAATTTAGCATGAGTGCTTCAGGACGTGCTTACACTGCATTCCTCCACAGTAATATAATAATGTAGTTTCTCACAAAGAAAGAGTCAGGAGGACAAAGATTTTCACTTAAATGTTACAGCTACTCATGTATGGACTAATTCTCCCTTTAGAGCTTTGTGGCAAAATCCCCCAGATCCCTGTTTCTGATCTGCAGGAATTCCTTTCCCAGGTTGTGATGCTCAGACAGGCAAAAGCAATTTTCAGTTCAAGTAATGTGGCCCCCTACCGTTCCTTCCTGCCTTCAGCAATTATGTGATTCATCCCTCAGGTTTAGAGGTTTCAACTCATCTAATGTTGATAAAGTAACCCAAAGTCCCTCAGGTGAGCTCGGTGTTTCAGCTCAGCTCTGCCTCTGCTCTCAGGGCAGGTGTTGTTATATTATACAAGTGTGAATGATGAGGCTTCCATCTTGCCTGGCCACTGAATTAATGCACAAATCTCACTAAATACACTGCTGAAGTATGTGCAGATAAACCAATGAAACCAGGTCAGGCTGGAAGGGACCCTGAGCAACTTGGTCTAGTGGTCTAGTGGAAGGTGTCCCTGCCCATGGCAGGGGGATGGAGTGAGATGATCTTTAAGGTTCCCCTCTGACTCAAACCATTCTACGATGCCTACCAATTATCTGTGAAATTTAACACCAAGTGAGGCATTGCTGCCAATGCAAATATCACATATTGGAGCAGGGAGGAGGCCCAGCTGGGTGTGTTTAAAGCTCTGTCCAGCAGGCAGATCCCCAGACACCGGCACAGCCCCCGCAGTGACAGGTACAGCCAGGCAAGATGCAGAGGCTGATGCATGAGATCCACGCAGGGAAAAACAGCTGCAAATCTGTGTTAGGAGAGAGATGCAGTGGGGCTGCCCAGTCATACAGACCCAATTGCACTTCACTGTGTCCCATACATAGACACTTGAAAACACAAACCAGTGCAGACCTGCAGAATTTGAACATTTCAATGCCCAGAGTGGCAGCTCAGGCTTGGGGCTGCAGGATGAGGGTAAGGAACTTGTGGAGTGGGAAGCCTGCCCTCAGTCTGGTGCTGACTCAGCTCAAGGGCACTTTTCCACTGCTCGAAGAGATCCTCTTCCCCCACCCTGCTGCATCACCCACCATTTTACATTGCATTTCAGCCTGATTTCCCTGGGAATGCACCTCAGCCCTTAAAGGGTTGGTGGGGCTGGGGCTTTCTGTTCAAATTCTGAGAAATCCTGCATTCAGGAGAACACAGGACATTCGGCAACAGATGCTGAAACTGTTTCTAGGGACACTTTATTAAGAAGAAAAGTTGAGGGAGATTAGAGTCTGCTCTAATTTTTTTTTCTCTAATTGCTAGAAATCAAAGCTACAGTTTTCTTTTGCTCTCTGTAACCCCAATCCTCTGAAGCTCTCAGTTTATATTGAAAGTATTAGAAATTTGTAAAATTTCTTACAAATATTGGAAAATGGTTAAAAGTTCATTGTTCATGTAATAGGATGAAGGAGACAGGGCAAAACCCTGCAATCTTGTATCACTGGATTTACCTATTCTTAGCAAGTCAAAGATAAATGCATTCCTCAGGGGGCAAACAACAGGTTCAAATGACATTTTAAATAACTGCTTTTTCTATTAGCAACTGCCATAGAAATTCCTTTTCTAATGCAATTAAAACCAAAAATAAATGCTTACATGCATACTCATACTGAGTTGTCAAGAAAAAGCTCAAGTCTGAAATTATAAAAGAACTCTGAAATGGAAAAATTTAAGATGCTGCTTTGCTATATATTTCGGAGAAAACTTAAAACTGATTGCTTGCCCTGGTTCCTTTTTCTAAGAGAAAATTATTTTAGAAAAGGTTAAGGGAAAATGTCACAGCTGGGAATCAGATATCTGAGCACACAGTTTCAGCTAACACATGGTTCAGCTATTTGCACACTTTAAGGGGCAGAACAACTTTGTTCTGCCACATGCCAGCAAAACAGAGCAGAACAAAAAAAGCCTTTCTGATGTACCACAGTGACAGGCCACAGAAAAGCAATGATTTCACAGTCTAGATTTCTCACAGGTTAGAAACACTGACAGGGTTTTCACTGAGATTCATGATTAAATGGGGAAGCAGAAGAATCAGGCCAGTCCTTTGATCGCTGAAGCTCAGTGTCAGGGTGACATGACCACAATTTCTCTAGATGAAGTCAGTACTGTCACCTTAGGCTTTGTAGTACTTATTTCTGTTCAGCCGAAGAAACCATTGATCCAAAGCCTTAAATCAGGCAGATCTGAAAGATCACCTTACCCAACAGCACTCAAAATTATCAAGATACACCCAACTATTTTCCTAGGTTACAGGAACAATTCCTCTGGTTTCCCAGAGGACAGACTTAGAATAGGTGCCCTATAAAGCACTGGTAGAGAACACATTCAGACTGTGGACTCATTCCTATGGCAGAGTGTAAGGTATGTATGTACCTGTTGACAGTAATAAGTTAAATATTTTACATTAAATATGGTGGTGGTGACTTACATCATTACTTTGCACAAAAGTGAGAATGGTTTAAATGTGTAAGTTGGAAGATAGTTCTTCATCTCCGTTCAAAACTCTGCTGTGCAAAACTGCTGTAACTACAAAGGACTTGGGCTTGGGTTGTTATAACCAGGGGACAGGGATGGGAGGTTGTTCTCTGCAATTCTTCTGACCTTCCCAGCCTGTGACTTCAGAAGTGGGACTGACCTGTACTGAGAGTTGGCACAAGCAGGAGACTCTCCTTACGTAATGTTCTTACTGATGAAGCCCCACACCAGCATCTTGTTACCTCCTGCAGCTTTTGTACTTAACAGGAACTCTTATTACTTTTTAAAACTTTTTTTTGTAAAGTCTACCTTCAAGTATTACTGCTTATATTCTAATACTTAACAATTTGTACTAAGCTTTTGCCTACACAGGACGACCTTTTACTGGAAGGCCACAAAAGGAAAAGGATGCTATTATGGAAGTAAGGTGACCACCAACACTTTCCAAACACTGAAATTGTGTGCCAACATCAACATAGTTCTTCCATTCTAATGCTTACGTTCAAGATTATTTGGTGTATGTATTTTACATGCTCTTCTGTACCATTTTGATCAGTACAGCCTGGTCTTGCTCTTGCATACTCTGTCCAACTGAATAATCCCTTAAACTCTTTGCCCAGGAGATTTAACACCATCACACTTCTCAAAGTATCATCAACGCCTTTCAGTACTGACAGCATAGAAGGCATAAATACATTTCCCCATCTTTATTTCCTGGATTATTTTTAAAATATACAAACTTAATTGTGCCTCATAGCCCTTCTGGCACACCAATCCCCATCTTATTGCCCCAACCTTTTTCTACAGCAGAATGTTTCACTTGCCTGAAACACATGAAATGAGAAGTATGTGGCCACAGGATGATCTGTATTGCTTAAATGTAAGACAGCAAGGGTATCGCAGCTGCCAGTTCCCAAGATACTGTTTCCATGGAGAATAATTTATATTAACCTCTAAAATACAAGGGCATGAAAATCCAGAGCAGTGAAGTAAGAAAACCTACAGCTAAGAGAAGAATTAGCTCTATACTTAAGTGTGCTGTGGAATCTCTTACATGAAGGTGATGTCTTACTCTAATGCCTGTTTAGAGAAGCCCTCATGTCACATGAGCAAGTCTTCATCTGCTTTTCGAGGGTTCACTTCACTGCCAGTGAATTCAAAGGGGGGGCAGTGCTACTTCCAGAGATTTTCCAGCTTCAAAGTTTTACTGCATTAGTTACCACAACACCCCAGACTATGTGTCAGAGATCCAAGGAAAAAAAGTCTGAAACTAAATATCAGGTACATTAAGTAAATGATGTAAGTACATTGGGAAATTGTATTTTACAAAATACAATTTCTGACATCTTGTTATTTTCTGCTCTCCATCTGTAGAGACCATTGGCATCTTGAGCTTTACAAACTCTTTAATAGAGAATTTGGAGAACTCATAGGTATACAGCCACATTTCACCACACTAGGAAGCTTGCTTAGCATATCTTCACCAAACAAGTATCTCCAGGTGTAACAGCTGAAAGTCTCTGCTGGTAATACTGAAACACGTGGTGTAAAGGGCTTGAAAAAACAACTCTCTTTTTTCACACCAAATTGCATCAGGCCAGCTATTCTAGAAGGAACACAAGAAATACAGTCTATTTGTCCAGCTCTGTCACCTGCCTTTCTTCAATTTGCCATCCTGTTGCTTCTTTCTTTAGTGGCCAGTGATCCAGGCCAGGCAACAAATAAACTCGAGCCTGGCTTCCTTGACTATAATCATAGAAAGGCTTGATTTGGAAGGGACCTTAAAGATATTTTAGTTCCAATTCTGTCAGGAACATTTCCAGGGATGGGGCATCCCCAGCTTGTCTTGGCAACCTGTTCCAGTGCCTCAATGCCCTCAATGCATTCAGTCCTTTTCAAGCCGTGGTTCTGCAACTCACCAGTTACTTTTTGTGGATTCTCATATAAGTTCCAGAAAAGTAGGTTCACACACAGTATGAAACAATCCTTTTCAGCATCATAATCTACATCTGCTATCACTATTGCTTTCCTTATGAGCAGCAGCTTTTCTTCTAAATCTCCTTTCCCTTTTTAAAGCATTTTCACAGAACAGTGGTCACTACATATCTGCCATCATTACCTTCAGTTTATGCAGCTCAGTCTCACCAGCTCTGTGGTTTCCTCAAGATGGAGTTCAGTTGATGAGAAGGAAGATAAAAACAGCAGAAAGACACCCAAAGGCACTTTGGGTGCAGATACATTTCCACGTACACCTAGGTGCACTCACACAGGTATGTTTGTGTTTATAGTTGAGCTGATTTCTCAGAACCCATTAGAGACAGTAAGGGGAAACTTCCCTGCAGAGTGGGCAAATGTTGTTAACAACTGCCAGTTCAAGTAAAAAAAAGTTCTGATCACAGAAGAATGTGTTTTACACAGAAGTGAGGAAAGTGCTAAAAGCTAGGCTGAGTGGATTCACCATGAAGACCAAGAAGAAGCAGAGAGCAACATGAGTCTGCAGTGGATGACCAGCACTTCAGCCAGGAGTTTAAACATGTCACTGGGAAATGAAATGCTCATTACCAACTAAGGATGATTGTAAGTCATTTGTTGCTTCAGGTGTTAGGATTCTGAGGTTTTTTTCTGCTCTTTCAGTTCCTCTATCCCCTCCCACATATGGCTATTTTTATATATAGCCAACACTACCAGATGTCATTTTGTCATCTGCCACCATTACACCATTGCCCTTTTCTGATGAGGATTTTGTTACTTCTAATCTTGTTATTACAGCTAGGGTTTCTGGCATTAGGGGAGCTGGAGAGAAAGGTGTTGAAACACAAAGTCTTAGTTCAGACTCCATAAATGTAAACAGCAATTATGCAATATATGCTAATTTCTATCTCTCTAAGAAAAATTCCAAAATCCTTAACAAAACAAAACCATTACCCTGCTATAGGATAAGATTTTGTATATTTTTAGCAATAGAAAACATGCATCATTTGAATAGCTGACTGTGTTTGTGGAAGGTGGAAAAAGGGGATTTGACCATTTTGGTTTTGCACTTTATCCCTTGACTCCAGTGCTCTCAGTCCCACATGACAGTGTCTGTCAGAATGATATATTTCACTGAGAAACAATGAAACACAAAACAAATATAAAGAGGTCTGCAGGTGGAAAGAGGAATTACGGAAACAACTCTGGGTTGCATAGGGATGAATGATGAAACCCTTACAAGATGCCTTTTTCAAATACTGATCCAATTATTAACGCATAAAAGACCAAACAAGTGGCCCACTGGCTCAACAGATAAAAATAATTCATTAAGACAATGATACTTGAAGGGACAGGTTTATTATATCTCCTACACCTTTTTCAGTTCTGAGCCGGTGACCAAAGCAATAATGAAAACCTTGATCCAGAAAACATTTACAGCAAAACACAATGTCTTTGTGCTGTTAATTAAAATGTTAAATGGTTCTCCTCCCTTCTTACATCTCCGGTGATTCTCTAACTTTGCAATGGTATTTTCCATACAGTAATGCTGAAAAAACTACACTAAACACAACATAATCCTAAATAATAGTTAATTTTTAATTACCTGGTATAGAATACCTTGCAAACAAAAGACACTTTTCAGATTTACTGACAGGTACTGTATTTTTTGGCAACCCTAGAACAAACCAGAAGAAAAAGCAAAGAATTATTCTATAACCATGAGGGAAAGAAACATCCATCTAAATGTAGAGGATTCATATGGTAAAACTAAAGAAAAAATCCACACTTACAGCAGATTTTTTTTTAATTCTTAGTGCAAGAAACATAACCAAGTTAATCACAGAATCAGTACTAATTAAGAATATGGAAAATTCTCCTATACAGAGGTAGAGTCCAGTGCACAAGGCTAAAACGATATTCAATAGTCTAAACAAGACTGAGCCAGGTTTTACGGAATCCACTTTTTAAAGTATCAGACTGTATGTACATACATACAATAAATAGACTATACAATCTTTAAAGTAGTTTAATAAACTTCACAAAAATTATAGTAGATGCATTGATATCTTTACATAATCCAAAGTTCATATCTCTATCACCCAGAAATGGATAAAACCAATATTCCTGATATCAAGTTAAATGGAAAATAGTTTAGCAAAGTGTTGATAAAACAAAATATTTTACATATTTTAAAGCCTAAATTTATGCTTATAAAGGATGAATTTCAAATGCTCTGAAAACGTTCCTTTTGATACTATCTGTAAAGAGGGTCCAAATGCTGTAATTTGTTATAAACACTTGCCTTACATTCCATGTTCAAGGGAAAAAAATGGACTTGGATACTCACAGTTCTGATGCATTGGCACAACAAGAAGTAATAAGAATTAGATTATTTTAAAGGCCCAAAGAACATCAGGAGAATTTGTGGACAAAGCCTTCATGTCTCAAATTAAACCAATCACATTGGAAAGTTAACAGGAAACTGTTTGGTTCCACTGCTTCTGTCCTGTCAGAGGAGCTCTCTGAGAGACAAGGGTGCATCTCCAGGTTGCTACAAGCCCATAGGGCTTAACAAAACAAACATGGAATCTTTGTGGGTTACAACAGTAGTGCACAAATCAGGGACATCTGCTGCCATTCCCTTCAGTGATAGTCACAAGACAGATTTCAGGGAACTGAGAGCTCTCAGCTATATCTTTCTAAACTGTGAAAAAAAAAAAGAAAAAAACAACTGGGGGAAAAGAAAAATCACCCTGCGGTGTTATAAAGCAAATATGCTTATGCTGACAAGTTATTTCATATAAAAGGTTCTTACAATTGCCAAGGGGGCAACAGCCACAGGAAGAGTGAAATAATAATAACCACAGAGGAGTTTAATAATCTGAGTTGGAAATTATATTCACAGTTCAGTTACTTTTAATTTCTATAAGCACCTACAATGAAAAACATGAGGGTTTGTGTTTTAGCTTCCAAATCAAATCTCCTTGTGACAGATACCTTGTTAAGATTTCCATTCTGCTCTTCTACAGGCCTTCTCATTGGAACAATTTTTTTTTATTATTTTTTATTTTATACAAACAGACTCACTTTGATTAAAGTAAACATATAAAAATTGAGAATATTGCTTGCAACAATGGACCTGGAGGTGAAGGAATGAACTTGTCAAGCCATACAAAAAAAAAAAAAAATCTCCTTCAAAATGGATGAATTCTGCTAAACTTCTAATGCAATGAAAATCTGCAAAAAGGATCACAAGATCTGTTGCAAATTTCAGAGATTTGGCCCAAGTCTTATCATCATCATCTCAACACTTTAACAACTGTATCTTTATATTAAGGAAAAATAAACTATTCCAAGAACTCAGGAAGGCACACGCACCCAAGTGTACTATAAATAAAACACATAATGAAATTACGAAGATCTTCTGATCCCTGTACACACTTTTGGTTCAGCACTATGGTCAAGTTCTCTCTTCCAAAATACAATAAAAGGCATACAAGAAATGTAACATATGCATAATAATTAAGAAGAAGAATGCTAATAAGACAGGTTACAGAGAAAAGTGCAGTGAAAAAACCCAACGCTATTTATTCAGGGGCTTGTGCTACTGTAAATACAGACTTTGTATTTCCTGCTGTGCAAGGGGAAGAATTTATCCTGGGAAGCAGCAATGAGGAATGCAAAAAAAATCCAACAACAAGAACAGCAACAAAAAGATATTAAGAGAAACCTTTAAGATGGAACTTTCCCAATGTCATTCCTCTAGTGCACAGTCATCTGATTACATGTTTTTTTTCTCATGCTGCCATTTCCCTTCATGAGTACAGTATAACAGAAAATGGCACAGTTCTTAGATATTTTTCTGCCTCTACTTCATTTTTCTGTTTCTTCTTCCAAGCACCTGATTTTCTGTTTCCTCATAAAAGTGTAAAGCTGTTAGTGGAAGTGAGAAAAAAATTGTTGCTGATCTTTTCTCCCGATCACCGATTTCTCCATTTCTCCTTCCGTTAGGTATTTCACTTGTGTGCTACACAATGGGGAGGCACTGTAAAGGCAGCTTGACAGATTTAAAAATAAAAAAATCAAAAGTCTTTTTTTCTTTATCCCCCCGCCCCCAGCCCACTCTGAAAAAAATGGATGGATGAAACAGTACATCTGTAGGAATATTCCAGTCTCCTCTGTTAGGAGATAATTGCAGGGGACCATCTAACCACAGTCAGATTGTCAGCACTGACCGACCGTTTCTTTGCAGCTTTCCTGAAGTCCTTGTATTTATCTTCACACAGGCGAGAAATGGCCTGCAAGAGAAAAGATGAAAAAACCCTCAATTGCATCACCCACAGCTGTACAGGTAAAGTACGACCAAATAAAGATTTCTACATGTAGGTGAAATTACAAAAGTCACTTCATAAAGCAAAACACATGAAGACATTCTCCTCAAATCCTAGTTTTCATTTCATTAGTCTTGGAAGGAAGACTTGCATTGCCCCACATGGCAGCTTCAGAAGGACTCAGCATACCCCAAACCTATTCTTTGCAGGAACCATCACAAACCTCACTGAGGGAGCTGACAAGGCTTATCCATTTCTACAAGGTAATTGATGCATCATCCCTCACAGATGAAAAATCCTGGAGAACTTAATAAAACAACTATAGAAACTGTAAGTGTATTTGGAGAATTTAAAAATCGTGTGGCTCTTAAATTTTTTATTTCCTAAAGATCTTGTAGTAGTAATTGTATTTTCCTCTGTTGAGAAATAGCCTTGCAGAACGCTCGCCCTGCTCTCCTCCTGAGCTGATGTTAACTCACCTTTCAGCAGATGATCATATCTATGTTACCAGGCCATCTTATCTAGTGCCAGAGGGAAATGAAACTCATAATCAGAATAATTTAATTCATGTTATAAATACATAGTCATTTTTAAACCTTTTGAAGAGAGAGACAAACACTATTCAAGTGTCAACTCCTTTTATACTACATTGGAGTTCATGTTTGATGTTTCTTCTACTGTTTTTAGCGAAGTTTAAAAATAGTATTTATTATGGACCTCACATGCATGAATTTACTGTTCCCTAAAATAGCCTGCCTATTAGAGTTCATATGGCTGGGACAGGCTGTGGTTGGCATCAGTAGAGATGTTAACTCTGGCAATCAAACTGCAGAACTGCAGAGAAAGCTCACTGCAAGGAGCACTCAAGGTCAAATTCAAAAATATGACAAACTAAAGCAGTATTTTTTATTTACTCAGGAATGTTTTCAAGTTGTGCCTTAAGATAAGATGTTTAGTAAAGAGTACTGTGCAAACAAACCCAGTAGAAGTGTTTGATTATAACACAAGGCGTTACAAATAATTAAACATCCAGAGTCCATGGATCATAATTTTCTCTCCTGATCTTTACTTCTACAGCACAGCAAGCTGTAGCAGTGAAGAGTCCTTTAATTCGAATAGTCCTGCAAAGACCAGAGGCAGGTATGGCAGAAGCACACAGCTCATACATCTGAGAGCAAAAGCAAGCTCACCTAATGCTCTGGTCAAGCCAGCCACAAAACATCATTAAATTAGAAAACAAAACAAAACTAAATGAATCCAAACCCCAAAACAACATAAAACCTACCACCACCAAGAGAACAGTTGCTACTCTTAGTTGAAAACTGCGTATTTTTGTTAACACTACTCCTGAACACAGTTTTCCTTCATGGTGCACATGAAGAGAACAACAGAATAAAAGGCCACAAGTATACATATTGCTTTTTAGACCATAACTTCATTCAAGTAAAACTGCTTAATAATTTTTTTTTTAATTTAACCAAGAACTTGATGGAGGAAGAGAGTTTATGCAATTAAATCAGATTTAAAATTCAATAGGTTAAAAATGTTTATCCATGAAATAATGTGCCAAGGCATGGCATGACAAAGTGGTGTACTGAGGTGGAGCTCAGCTTCCTTCAGCTGCCAAATCAGGCTGTTACCTTAGGCATCAAACAGTCAGAGAAGGTAATCACTTCAAAATTGCTTGTGTGACACAGGGAAATTTCTGTTCTGGCACTTGGTCAGACAAAATGAAATGTTGCTTGGAAGTGGCACTTAATATTTGGCATCTCTAGGCCATGCTGATGAATCATATGGATAAGAAACACACTGCCATTTAAAGCAGCTCTGTATGTAAAGATGCCTCTTCATTTGCAAGTAGGTTATAAAATCGACATTTGGAGCATACTTGGCAAGGTAGTTAGCCAACTTTAGTGTAACATATGGGAAAACAACACAAAGGCAGAAAATTGTAAATATTTATTACTGTCCTTCAGTTAAAATAAATCAAAATAGCTATAATCACCTTTCTATCATATGATAATTCTATTGCTTTTATTGCTAGAAAAAGAAACCAATTTTTGACAGTTGCAAGGGACCATTTCTCATGTCAAATCAAAACATTCTTAAAAACCAGCAACACTAACCCATCAAGTGAAATTTCGTTGGACTTGGCTGTAATGTATGCATTCAGCTAGAATATGTACACGTATATATTCTTACATTATATCCATGCATACAGAACTAAAGTCAATTCCTCTGCTGAGTTAGATGACTCTTCTAGAGATTCCATCATTGGAGGAGGGGACGAGTAAGGAGAAAGAAGGCTGGAGAATAGCAGCACTAGTAGTAATAGTAGAAGCAGCAGTACAAATTCTGGCTGCGTGCACGTTTGTGCAGGGCAGGAAAGCAGCACAGCTGGTTATGGGTTCACTACCAAGAATGCACAAAGGCACAGACTGTGAGTGCTGCACACCCTCCAAAAACTCACAAACTAGAGGAAACTTAGCAGGAACAAACAGCAGGTGGTTCTCCTTAATTAATAAAACGTGAAAAAAGCCTAATTGGTTATTCCCAAAACCTAAAAAGGTGAGTTCTGCTTTGTTTTGCTCTTCCTTTTCTTCCCAGCTTTGAGGGTTCTGAACATACAAGACACACGGAATCACAATCAAGTCACTGCAACACTGGAAAGCTGAAGAGATATAAAGACACTTCTCTGCTTGTAACTTACATATTTTTCTCCTGATTTTGTCTGTTTGATCTATGGGACTGTATCTCTTTAAAAGGGTTTGAACTATGTGCTCAAGTACCATCCTAACAACAAAGATCTCAGACAACATATAGTCAGTTAAAGTGGGAGTGTACTAATGAATGCTATTAGAAACTCTAACCTTGTAACAAGACAGTGCTAAGATCACAAGCAGCAATAGGACAGACACGTTTTGTCTACTCAACCCAAAGAGGAGAATCTGACTCATATTTAGCTCAGTACATGGGAGAAAAACCAGATGCGAGAGTAGGAAATTACAAAATAGTGGATTCAGGCTGGACACCCAACAACCTCCTTGGCAGAAAAAATTCTCCCGTACTAGAAAACAGTTCTGAGGAAAAGCAAAGGAAGCCTTGACATTTGACATAATTAAAAGGAAGAACAAAACACTGTATAACATATGCTGTTTGGAACAAACAGCATTGGCAGGTGGACAGACTGGATGATCTAATGAAAGTTTATTTGCCATTTTTAACTTGCTTGATTCCATAAAACAGGAGAAAAAAGCAAGAGGGGTCATAGAAATGGTTTCTGGCTACTAGCTGGACTGGTATAAGAAATCCAGGGCACCTTAGTCCCCATATAATTAAAAGGTAAAACAAAAAAAATTACTTTCGTTTTGTCAATTAAAAGACAAAGCTGCTTTTTAAGTGTCAGTTGTAACAATATTAAGTAGGAGAAAGCATCCACTGCAGATGCTTAAGAAGGTGATGTAATTTTTAACAAGTACTGCAATCTCTTGTAACACCTCTAAGCTGATGAGTCTTGCCCAGCATTTCTTTTTGATGTGGTACATTTCTTGCTAGCTTTGTCCTTGGTCTTTTTTTATGGTGGGTTTTTTTTTTCATTATCATGGGTTTATCAACTACATGATGCTTGCAGAAATTGCAGTGCAGATTCTGCCATGTCAGATCTCATGCTTCTGCTTTAGATATAAAAAAAACAGCTTTAAAATGCTAAAGTAGCAAAAATATCTCATAATATAGCCATTTCTCTATGCAACACCTTTTGTGATCTCAAATGCCAGTAAATTGCTTTAATCTTAGGACTGAGCAAGGTCTTTTTCGTTTATCACACAAGGCAAATCCTTCCACTGCATGAATACATTTGCTGTGAGGCTGTTGTCTTTCATCACAGACTGCAGCTTTTCTCTCTGTATGAAAAATATCACAGCCTGTGTGGTACTACATCTACTCCACTTGACAATCCAGGCAACTGTTTTAAAACAGAGAACTCAGGTCTGAACAGCACACGAGAGACTACAGAAGTGCTGCAAATGCATTTTGATGACTCTTGGCAAGCTAAATGCTTAACTGTGCTCAGGGAACTGGGCTATAAATTATGCTGTCAAGTAGTTTCAAGGGCACACTAATGACAACCATGTACTGCCAGGGAACAAGGCAGTTCCCTTCCTTCTGGCCACAGAATACAGAGGGAAGGAGGTGGCAGACCAAGCTGGCTTCACAGCAGATACTCTTCCTCTACCCTGAAGACATCCTCTGGCTAGCAGGGTTATTTACAGCCAATTTCTGCTGGCAACTCAAAGCATGCCCAACGGGGAAATTTTTAATAATACAGATTTATTGAAAAAAAATTCCATTAGTTCTTTTTAAATATGCCTTTTCTTTAGCTAGTACAGAAGAATTACCAGTGTTCTCTGGCTATTTACAGTCATTTCCCATTTTTCTTTTCTTCTAAGGTTTTAGGAGCTATCATTGTTACATTACTTTGTAACCTGCTGTTATACATTGTGTGTGATATAGACTGACAGTTTTAAGAAATTGTGAGCTAAATCAAAAAGTAATTAACTTATATTTGATATATGTAATAGCACTTACTATCAAGACTCCCATAACTCAGTAAAGCATTTATTTTCCAGTAAGATTATAATCCAAATGGTTCTTTTTTAATATTCTCTTTAATAGAAACATAATCTGATGTAAATTTAGATCATACTCCATACAGAGAATTCTTATTGGAGCTACCTGCGAAATTTAGGAAGAATATTTAGAAAGAATGGGAAATACAACTTAAGTGAAATTTGCTTTGATTCTTTCTCCACCACTTTGAGCTCTCATTAGAGTCACAAACAAGTCAATTAACCTTCCCACACACCATTTCCCCCCCCCCACAAAAACGTGCACAGAACTGCCTGCCTGTTTTACAGGAGCACTAGGAATTTCAGAACATGCAAAGCTCAGTCTAACCCACAGGCAAACAACCTCCAGTGCAAAGATGTTATGTAATTAAAGATGTGTTCCGTTAAAAGCAGCCAGCATCTAATGAAAATTTTCAAAATTAGTAACAAAATGCACACCCAATGCAATAATGCCCATATTTGAAAAACATATCCGAAAAATTAGGAAAAATATGTTGCAGTCTTGCAAAGGGCCCACAATTAGCTGATAATTTAAATTCCTCCTGTGTCTGGCATTCACAGGTCCAGACCATCCAACAGTGCTTCTGGCATATGGTATATCCACATTTCATAAGCATTCATGACTTATTTACTGAAGACATGTGCTTATTTCTGTTCTCCCTTTACAGAGAAAAACACCATGGGAGATAACAAACTCGGATCCACATGAAACTGAGCACTTGCAGAAGAACATGGAATAGCTATTTTCAGCAACACTTGTTAATATTCTGTCATTTTAGGTGGATAATCAGTTTTAAGAAAACAAATGAATGAACAACACTAGACTGTGAATACAATAATTATAAAGCTTGTGGGTACTTCCACAAGGCCAATACAGACAACTGCAACTGAAAAGAAATGAAAAGCAAGGTAAGTCAAAGTATGAAGCAAACTAGGTCAAAAAGCTGTCCCCACAGCCATGAATACTCAAGGCATAAACAAAACCATTATGAAAATCAGGCTCATGATATTCTAATATCTCATGGGAGTATCTGGGAAGAGATGGGAGAAGGGAGAAACAGCACAGAAATTCCCAATCCCCCTACAGATTCAACACTGAGCAATCTAAAAGGAATCTTACCTCAAGTTTATATGCCCTGTCCCTGCTGAGGGGCTCCAAGGGAAAACTCAGGTTATTCGCTTCTGCCAGGGAACGCAAATCAAAATAATACTTGGCATAAACACTGGAGGGAACATTAATATTGAACTGTAACAGCTCAAGAAACTGGCGTTCTAGCTCATTCCTGTAGAAAGAAGATAAACATGGAAACATATTTCAGACTGTGCATTCTGAACGCAATTTTACTTTAAATTGCAAATGGTATAAACCAAGTTCATTTTTTATTCTTGCCAGATGCAATTATCCCAGCCTAAGGTTTGACCTTCTCTACCAAGTTCTATCAGTGTTTTCACACCAGTGAGGAATATGAGACATGCTGCACCTTGCAGCTATTACTGCAATGTCAATCAAATTCACACACAAAGTTCTGCTAGTGAAAGGGCACCTTTATCTGTTTAGCTAACACAATTTTGGAAAGAAAACCTAGCAGGGAAAAAAAATTCTCGTAGTTTCTGCTTTACCTCCACTAGGTGGGTCTGCACACACAGCTATGCCACAACAACACACACAGCTATGTCACAACAACACACACTCACCCCTGCCCTAAATTTGTCAGGCTCCTCTCATAAACGCTGCAAATTACTCTAACACATGAATTACTGAATAACTTATTTACTCCCTGCAGCTCTTCATAATCAATCATTTAGAATTAGTCATGGGAAATGTGAATTTTTCATCACACTCTCTTTATGAACAGAATAAAGCAATTTTTCCCTTAGACATGCAACCAAAATTCACAGTGGTGATCACGTGTTTTCCAGCATCTAAACCAAATGTGTTTGTCAAAATACCTGATAAGAACAGAGCTCCTGTTTGAGCTCTGTTCCCACCTTGTAAAACTTTGGTATATAAATACATTATTACCTATACCAATACATTTAAAAGTATATTGAGAAATAAGCCAACTAACAAAATTAAGGACTGGAAATTTTCATAAATTGCACAGGAATTGGATATCCTACTTAATACTTATGCAGAGACATATGATATATTCAAAACAGTGATTTCAAGATATAAGAAATAAAAGAAATAAATGGGTGGTGAAAGCTATCAATGTTTGCTGAAGAGCCCAGTGACTGCACTGCTGTGCTACCAGCAGGCATTGACTGATGATTATATTGTCTTTAAGTTACATTTTGACTGCTGTGCAAGTGTGCAAGGAATATGAAATAGAAGTTGCACAGTTGGCAATAGAAGAGGAAGGATCTGAAGATAAAAAGTACTGGTACAGTAGTTTTTCAACACCGAATTCTTTTTCTCCTCACTTTTTACCCTTATATAATTCTTACATCATAATCATTGTTCTTCCTTATCCTCACTCTCTGTGCCAAAATTCTATGTTTATATAATGATAAATACTAATTAATACTAAAAGACTAACTAAAAGCTGGATATGAAGTCTTTGACTTTAATTCACATTGTTGAAGATCTCAACTTAAAAATCCAAGTAAATAAGTTACACCTTAAGATGTCTATAAATAGAAATGAAATATTACTTTTACATGTCCTTTTATACTGCCAAGAAAGTACATGCTACAAGCTAAGCCTAAAGTTCTATGTTAACTGATAACAGAAAGCCTGTTTAGTGGCAGAAGACATTGGCTGTACCCCTTTTGAAGAGCACCCTCAAAAATCTCAAATACACAGCCTCAGATTATCCCTTACCTCCCAGACCTAGAAGTTGGATCAGCAGATTAGCTATAGATCAGAAAGGACAAAAACATGCAAGTATTTCTTACTGAACTTATGTACTCTAACTAACCACCATGCCCTGTTTACCCCATACACCTCCCTCAGACTGCTTTAGCATGTGCTTTCCTGGGCCACTCCTCAGAAATTCAGTGTAAAGCCACATACATGACTACAGGTACGGACCGTACTTCTGTTCCTCCCAAGTTCTCTGCTCACTTTTAGGCACAGTTCACTGCACTGATGCTGACTTACAAAACCCTCAAAGGTCTGCTTAATGTTTTGCAAGGTACACTTAGGCTGAACAATTCACACAAACTGAAGATTTTGACCTAGAGCTCTTCTTCTGCCTCACTAATACAATGAAAGGCCCTGTCTTGCTTAGAGCCAGACACTTCAAAATCATCATAACTGTACTGTCCCAGCTAACCAAAAAATAAGAAAGAAAAGAAATCTGCCACATTGCAGATAGGAGGAAAACAAAATTTGGAAAAACTGACAGCAGGAATATAAGCACCACAATCTTAGCTGGGGGATTCACATGGAGTCCTAAACACAAACCATGAACTAGACCTCCAAGTACATATAGAGAGCTCAGGCTCTCCAGAGGCTTCTGGGTTTACAGTCTGCAAGAACCCTAAAATCTTTTAAGGAAAGGGAAAGAAGCTAAAAACCTTGAGGACAAGGACTCATCACAGTTTGGCTCAGGGAATGTGCAGTGCAGAAAGGGGCTGAGGTAAGCACAGCTCTGCCATGTGAGTATTGGTGTTATATAGCTGCTTCTAACAGTAGCACCATCACATGTGTTTGTCAGAAACAATAACCTCTTTTTCTGTTTCCTTTCACACCACCTTCAAGAAAAGCCCTGAGAATTAGCAATTTCAAACCTCACATATATAACCATTCTTGATTAATACTGTCATACGGCACAGTCAAACCTGTGACTCTGCTTCAAGCTGTTCAGCACTTCAGCTCATGTCCTAGCTTCAGGAACACTTTGAAAGCATCCAGATTTGCCTTGGAGAAGTGAATGGAGGGAGACCCTTACTGCCACTGAATACTCAAAAAGCATGAGAAAAGGATCAAGGTGAAAATAACTTTGCAAAGTCACTTAGATTCCACACAATCAGTTAAGGAATCATTAGCAAATTATTCTGCATGAAGTAATGTTGCACACAGAAATGTGAAGGGCCTGATTTTGGTTCTTGTCCATCTTATCTCCTTTCATTTTGGAAACCTCATTCTGTCTGGATTTTGAACATCTTGAAAACTAATTCAGCAGGATACCAGGAAAAAAAAATCAAAACTCAAAAGCATCCATTTTAAATAAATGGCAATGAATAATTGGGTGATCATCAAAAGGTCATAAAGACAATGTCCTTTCCTGCCTTACACGTCCATCTACATCTGCATGGAGAATTAGCATGACAGCAAATGGTACTGAAGTGAATACATGCAGGCTCACTGGATGTGGGGATTTTTATTGAACCATACATTTAAATATTCTGTAGATCTGTTTTCATTATTATGCATGACTATCATCCATGCACAATAATGAAATTAAATACATTTCAACCAGAAAAAAAAATTCATGTCTTCTACATAAGCAGCTGTAAAGCTGACCCCATGCCATCTATCAGCATTCACCATGTTTAGATACAACACAAATATACAAACTTCATACAGTTTATGAAAGACCTTCCTGTCACCCTCACAGACACAGATCTTGGCATTCATTATTGACAAAGATAAACAAACTGCACTCACATATCTTCGACAGTGATGTCCTTCAGGATCTGGCAGTAATCCACGTTCCACACTGCCTGGTCGTCCCAAACTTTAGATGCCAGCAGAATTGCCCCCAGTACTATTCGCTTCCAGTTTGCTGGACAAATATCTATCTCTGCATAAGTTAAGAGTCTTTCAAGATATACCTGTGGAAATGCATCAAAATCAAGACTTAATCGATTTTGCTATTATGTAGAAATGAAAAAGGAAACTATTCCCATTCCAGCAATTGCAAAACAGTAATCTGCTTTCAAGAAGATTCTTTTATAATAAAAATTGTAGTCCCTAATACACATGTTAATGCTAGGCTCAAAGCTGGATGGTATAAATCCACTTTAGTTGGCCTTTGCCTTCTGATCCTATTACACATTTCAAGAGGTCAGACACCAGACTCCTAAGTACATTCTTTCTTCTTTAGCTGTGATTTCCCCCTGCCTGCCATCCTAAAGCTGAAGAAAAGCTTAACATTATCTTATAATACTGTAAAACAAAATATCACTTATTATTAAAAAATTTGTTTTCCTTCTTAAGGAGGCAAACTGTTATTTAAGCACAAAATTCCAAATTATGTCTCAAGCCCATTACTGAAGATGGAAGTTTGACTTTTTACTTAGCGAATCATTCTGAAAAGACTTTGATGTACAAAATCTGATATTGTGAGACTGCAGAAACACAAAGCTCAGTAAGAAGGTGACACATGGATCTCCCTGGTGTCTGCACTACCTGGGAGCTCTGTGCAAAACGCTGTCTTTTGCTTTCCAGACAGCCTGTGTAAACAAGCTCCTTACACTGTATATTGCACAAGGCAATTTGTCAACTTTGCAAGCAAAACTGCTCCTCGAATAATGAAAATACAGCATTCCCTGGAGTCATCCCTGGGAAGCAAAGAACTTCTTTAAAGCAATACACTAATGCTGGGAGGTTCAGAAGCAGAGAGCATATGGAAGCTGTAATATTATGCCACTCAAATTAGCAGATGAACTTAATTTGCTTCACATTAGTGCAGAATTTGACTCTCTACTATTAATACAAACCTTTTAAATCTCAACTTTTCACATCCAGTTTTAGAAGATTTAGAATGAATACTCCACATTTATAGATATATAAAGCATATAAAAATCAGCTTTCTTATGTACAGCTCTAGCTTAGAAAGACAGAGGAAAGAAAAACAACTAAGTAAGGATTTTGTGTGGGCTGAAATTCAAAGGCACTTAGAGAAGAAAACGTAAATAGATAAGAATTATGTTGCAAGGAAAGACTTAGAATCATGGAATAATTTGGCTTGGAAGGACCTTTAACAGCCATCTAGTTTCAACCCTCCTGTCATGGGCAGGAAAATCTTTCACTAGACAGATTGCTCAGAGTCCCATCCAGCCTGGCCTTGAACACTTCCAGGGATAGGGCATCCACTTCTCTGGACAACCTGTTCCAGTGTCTCACCACCTTCACAGTAAAAAATTTTTCCTAATGTGTAATCTAACCTCTTTCAGGTTAAAGCCATTTATAGCCCTCGTCCTATCACTAAAACCCTCATAAAATGTTCCTCTCCAGCTTTCCTGTAAGCCTCCTTTAAGTACTGTAAGGCTGCTGCAAGGCATCCCCAGAGCCTTCTCTTCTTCAGGCTGAACAGCCCTAGCTCTCTCAGCCTGTCATGGGAGAGGTGCTCCAGCCCTCTGATCAGCTTCCTCACCCTCCTCTGGACTTGCTCCAGCTGACCCATGCCCTTCTTATGTCAGAGACCCCAAAGCTGGATGCAGCACTCAGGTGAACAGAGCAGAGGGACAGACTCCCTTCATCTGCTGCCCACAGTGCTTTGGATGCAGCCCAGGAGACGTTTGGCTTTCTGGGCAGTCCCAAGCACACTGCCAGGGATGTCCAGCTCCTCCCCAGCCAACACCTCCAAGTTCTTCTTGGCAGAGCTCCTCTCAGGCCATCCTCTGTTTAGCCTTTATTTTGTGCTTGGGATTGCCCTGACCCACATACAGGACCTTTCAGTTGAACTTCATGAGGATTGCACAGGCCAGCCTCTCAAGCCTCTCAAGGTCCATCTGCACAGCAGATGAAATCACACCTCAGTAAAAGGCAGCATAAACTTGCCACTGTTCTCCCACCAGCACATACTTGAGAAATCAGAATTAAAAATTAAATAGGAGTTTGATAAGACTCTATTCCTACACCTACTTCATTACCATATTGATGCATCTTCCAAAAGCATGTTGAGGGTTGTGAAAAATCGCTCGTGCTTCCTTGGTGATAACTTGGGCTTGACTCCAGATACACTGTTTGCTGGAACAAGGCTCTTTATCATCCATCAGTAAAAGTGAGGATGATAAACAGCTCTCCGTGAGAAAGGCACTTAGTGTAGCTTTCAACTCCTTTCTTGAACATGCCTTAAATGAGCATTTTATTTTGTTCACTTGCTGTGGCCTCCTTTACTCAGCCTTGAGTTTTAAGTATATGTTCAAGTAAGAGAAGACAGAAAAAGAACAAGACTACTTGCAGCAAAACATTTGTAAAAGTTTAATAAGGTCCTCAGCCATTGAGAACTCACTGTAATCTAGGTGTAATCAGGGTATCTTTGGGAGACATTAGTGTAGGCCTTCAACTTTTAATCAAGCTCACCCAGCTACACACACAGTCTTTCTTCTAGCTCTCCCTGTCTCTCTCTCCCAGAGAGAACCCACTGACTGCAGATTGGGAAATTGAGGCTGGAGACTAGAGTAACCTCCTAACAGCAGGACATACAGAGCCAAGTGAACTGTCGCCAATGTAAATGTGCCAAAGTTCATTATTTCTGATAAATGGAGCTGGTTTGATTTCAGAGCATTTCCACATACAATGCCCTATACTATGCCTGTGGACACAGTACCAGCCCATGATGTCCCATGATGGGACATCAGAGTAGGAGAGCTAGAGCCTGCCATGCACTCACCACTGCAGGGGGTGCTTCTGGCTGCTGTGAAGATGTGCTGAATCAGGAGAGACTTTTGGAGGAGGGCCAGGTAGGTGGCTGCCAGCCTGTTTGAAGAGGGAGGCTGGTGGGGTGGTTAATCACTACGCTACTCATCCCAAACAAACTCATGGCTGGTGGGAGAACACCACCTGCTTCTGCTGGCAAAAGCCAGCAAGTCTTCCCACACACACAGGGAGGCATGCTCCACCTCATTTAAAAAAAAGTCACTGAAAATGTTGGCCCTGTAATGGCAAATGTGAGATATGGAAATACCATTTGTATGCAATTATGTCTACACATTGAACAGTGTCTTAAACACAAGGGTCATCTTCTTAAATATGGGGTTTGTATCAAACAGACTGGGATTTTTGAGTGTATTACGTGGTTCAGTGTATTTGTCTCTTGTAAGGAATTTCACTGGCTTAATTTTCAAAAGCAAAACACTTTCTACATCTTTTTTAGAACTAGCTGCTATGAAGCAATATAATAAAGCTGAATTTTAAAAGGTCACAATAGATAGGAATATTACAATTTGCATCCCAGAATGCTGGAATAAATTGGCTTATATGGCAAAAGACAAAAAATGCAGAAGAAACAACATGAGAAACACTATTTTCTTTCTTTTTTTTAAAACATAGGTCTAAGAACTATCTCTCTTCTTGATTATTTCGACAGGTGTTCCTTTATGGAACTAGAAAAAAAGAGCTTTCTGTGTCTAGAGGTTAAAATATTATTTCCCTCCACCAGTTTTTAACATGCTCAAGAATGGAATTAAGCTTACAACAAATTGAAGCTGTTGCACCATTGTTACTCTTTTCCAATTTGCTTCATCCTTTACAGTGCCTGAAAGTAAGCTTTTGAGGCAGAATTTTTCAGTGCTTCTCTATTAAACATTGAAAAGCTGAACTCCTGAAAGATTTTTTCAGCCTTGATTTAACAACTAGTTCTGAACAACCACCATCCAAGAGCCATCTTCATCATATTTACCATTGCTCACTTAGTTCTATGACTGTATGTACAGGTATTTTTACAGAATGATAACAAGACTATCTATACAGATTAAAGTTACCGATGTGACATGAGCAAAAACTTTCAATGGTTTCAGTCAAACAACACATACTTCTGAATTCCTTCCAGCTTGCAAAGAATAAATACAACTCAGTGTTAGTAACAACAACACTATGATATTTGAAACTCATTTGTACCATAAGTCAAATCCTAGCTGAAATGAAAATACAATTCTGATGAGGAAAATGCCAATGGCCATTGGTCTGTCAATACATTTTTATTTACAAACTCAATATCTCAGAGTCTGATACCTCCATTATTAATCTACATTCTGCATTTGGGAATGAACCACATGATTTTATATGACTGTCTGTCTAACAAGCTTTGATGGACAACAGCTGCACCTCATTGGAGACGTTTTAGTAACTAAGCACACGTTAGAGGGCACATTGCACAGAGTTAAGATTTCAAAGGAGCAATATTGCATTATTATTTTCCATCTCTTCCCACACACTAACACCAAAATTTCACAATGACTGACCTTTATACTTGGGGTATCAGCAAATTATTACTTAATCATAACTGAAACCAATTTGGTGATTTGCCTCTGTTAAAAATTAATTTATCTGAATGAAAGAGACTTTATTTCTACTAATTAAATAAAATTACCACTCCATGGGTATAGACAATCCCAAATTGGCTGGAAGTTCAATGAACTCTGGAGAGGTTCATTAGCTTAGATGTTGCACCACAGGAATGTAGTTAAATCGTTTCCAAAGCCATTTCAGGTCCAGCAGAAGTACAGAACTGATTTGTTTCAGCATGTATCTTCAGCTCTTAAATCTGCCAGACCTGAAACAACTCCATGCTGACCTAGTTTGGATGCCTCTGATCTTGACTCCCAGGACCTGGACTTGCAGTGGCATGCTAAATAGCATTAGGCCATCCATTATAACCACTAGTCCTGGGGGGCTTTTTTTATCCAAACACAGAAGTGTAACATGGCACAAACTATCAGGATCAGCAACAACAACCAAGGTCCAGCAGTGCTGCTCCAGCAGGGCCACTACTGAGCTTTAACCATCCCCAGGGTGCTTATTTGCAGATGGGTGAATCCATCCTGCTCTTCCCAAGTGTTTATTAGTAACTAACCACAGTATCCCATGTTGTCCCAGTTATCTAAGATGTCAGGCTCCCCATGATCCTGGAGAGCAGAGTGTTGGTTACACAACATCCCAATCAACAGAACATAAATTGTTTGAAGAAACTGAAAACTAAAGATAGCACTGAAGAGCTCAGTTTTAATTAGTGTGAAACAGCATCTCATGTTTCCCATCTCAGAAGATATTACAGCAGACTTTGGACATTATGTAATACATTCAAATAGATAGAAAAGTTAAAATACTGGAGAAGATTACTTTCTCTTTTTTCCCTCTCCAGAAGGATATATACCAAATATGAAAATGTCAAATAATTTCATTTCAGTATTTCACAATCACAAAAATCACTCGTATTTTTTAAAAAACTATGGGGTTCTTATAGAGATTTTGCTTCTTTTTGTTACTTCCTCTTGAAGCTGTTCAACATTAACTTCCAATATTCCACTGATACCTTTTATCACATTGGAGTTGTGGTCTAAGCACCAACAATACAGTAGTTCTTTTTTTAGGCTTCCCTAAAGCAATGGAGAAGGTTTTCTGTAGAGGTTATGAAATCTTCATCTTCAGAGAAACTCAGAACTCAACTGGTCAGCCTGGCTGTGCTTTGAGAAAAGACCAAACCAGACATGACCCCTAGAAGTCCCTTCCAATCAAAATTATTATGCAATTATATTTGTATGCAGTCCTAGAATTTCCTGTGGTGCCACACTAAGAGGTCAGGAGTTGTGTGTTGCCCCCAAGGAAGCTGACTGGGAGTCTCAGCACACTCAAGCAACGGGCAAGCACTGAAGAATGTCACCAACATGACTAGAATAATTCTGAATTTTGAGGCAGCAGCAAGAGCAAAGCATTATCTTCTCCCATGTGTTTTTTATATGGCTTTATGTCAAATTCTATCTCTATTTTACCAAAAAACTCTAGTGGCTTTAATTATTTCTCACTTGATTTACATTGACAGAAAGGAGACAATGGCTTTTCTATTTCAATTACAATAATTGAGAATCTACAAATTGACCTTCATTTGCAAATACCTCATTCCCTCCCTCATCAGGTAACCCACACTGTAAATGGCAGGAGCACAGAGTAACTAACAAAGATATTTCCATCCCAACATATTATGGAGAAATACAGAGTCATCTCTCTCTAATGAGAAAACTTCAGTATGTCACAATGCCTTGAAATTGAAATGATATCTTTATGGAAAAGATTATAATTGGTAGTGGGTCTCACACAGCCAAATCACAGCTCTAATCCAATCACTAAACTGCCATATGCTCTGTTCTAAGCAATCAGCCAGTTCCCTACCACGACTCTCCAGAAATAACCATGCTTTGCAATTGCCCAGCTGGGCATTTAAAATGTTCTACAAAGGTCTGGTACCAATTTGGTGGAAAAGGGCGTTGTTCTGGTCCTTGCAAATTCATCCAATTTTTATTTCTGAGACCAAATGGTGAAAAGAAGTAACAAAAGCAGTCACAGAACTATGAAAAAAGGTGAACAACTGCAAAGTACATTACAGATATTTATAGAAAGCACGAATGAAACTGAGAGGAAAATCACACATCTCCAGGTTTGCCCCCTAATTTACTCTTTTTATGACAAATACCTACAATCCATGTCAAATACACTCCAACTGTTAGGCAACACTGACTTTCCAGTCTAAAACTGGGATCAGTACTCATTCTTTGCCCACACAGAAGCCCAAGAGGCATCAGCAGATATAAACTCTCTGAATGTCCTCTTCTCTTGCAATTTAAAAAGAATTCCCTCTCAATCCCCACCTTCATTGTTCTGTTTTCATGAAGTGCACATCCCAGCAACTCTAAGGCAAGAATTGACTAAGTAGATGTGTAAGTGTTAACTGATAATCACTCAAGTGTTGTACATTACACCACAGTCAAAAGGTAATAATCCTAAAACCAGGGACCAGAATCTCCTTATCCCACCAGTACCCAGAGCACAGGTTCCTGGCCTCCTCCAGAGGGTACCCTGAGCCATGTCCAGCTGCCAAGGGGCTCAGGATTGACAGCACAAGTCGAGGGACCTTCTCTCTATACCTTGGAGACCTTCCTCTGATGTGGCCAAGTGCTGGGCTTTGGCACCTCCCCAGGAATGCTTGAAGACCAGGACAAAGGTGGGCACCAACAACAGTGGATACACACAACTCCCCTCATGGGTTCCTTACACAAGACAGAGCCTGGCTCCACTGCCTGGCCTTGCTCACACCCAGCCACACTCAGGCTGCCTCAGTCACAAGCACTGCTTTGGATTGCATTCCAAGGTCTTCAGGGAAACCTGCATCTTCCACCAGCTGTGTAAAAGTTGGAGGTTACACTGGGCCAGCAGAAAAGGACTTCTGCAGATCAGGTGTCTCTATGGACCCTGGACACCCTTCTGTGTTTTCCTTTCCTTTTAAACAAGCATCAGATTTTTTACAGATCAATTTTATATATAACTTTTACTTTTTAAACATACTTTTTAAATAAAGTATTTTATCAGCATTCAAAAGTAAAAACATCTGAGTGAAAGGAAACCAATTAAAAAAAAAAAAAACTTTCTCCATTCCTCCAAATACACAGAAAACAAAGCAAAATTCTCTGCAAATACAATAATTTTCACAATACAACTCAGCAGTATTCTCTTTAGTTAGTTGCTGAAAATGTGAATAAAGAATGTGACAGTAAGAACTCAGGAACATCTGGCTGGATTAATTAAATTCCTATTTTTCATAAGGAGAATTTATTCTTACATACTTCAAATTTCAAATTTGCTAATATCAAACCCCCTCAGTCACAGTATGAACTCTGTAAAGTATTCCAAAAACACACTCCTCTGAACTTCTCAGAATAATTTGGCTCATGCACTGTATGCATTTACATATCACTGTATCTGATCTGTCCACAGCACACAGACCCAGCATATTTGCAAATGCAAAATGTGCCCTCTCTCAAACCACTATGGACAGAGAAGTATATTGAAAGAGCCTTAAATCTGGCTTATTTGCAAAAACTCAGAACATTGTGCCAAGGCAAAGCAGAAAACTTGGACCATTCTGCTCTTCAGATCTAGTTCATAGGATTGTTTTCACAGAACAAACGAACAAAGCATAAATATTTAATTCTCCTGACATGCAAACACTGTATTGTTTTCCTGTTCATATAGGTAACACTCCTGTTCACAATTTTATTTGCCATCCAATTAGTAGATCAACACAAGTACAACTTCCTACCTCTGCACTGATGGAGATGCTAAGGAGGAGACAGGCATTTCTCAGTTTTACCAAAGGTGGGAATACTCTGGGGCAAGAGAGACATTTTTCAGTAAGTCAGGTCACAGGATACAGTTATGCCGTTCACTGGGGTTAGAATCACTAGTCATAAGATTTAAACTGGCAAAACAATTCTTAAAACTAATTTTATTCTTATGGTATTATTTTAAAAATAAATAATGTGAATTAGTATTTAATTGTTTCAACTTGAGATTTTAATTTTCCACCTATCAGTATGGGAAATCTCTTGGCAGCTCTGGAGGCTATGTGAAAATTAAATTTTTTGTTTAATTATAAATTGGTTTTGCTGTAACAGTGGAAGCTTTAATTGAAATATTTTAATTAAGTGCTTGAAGCCACACAATGCCGGCTTTTTGCTGCAGAATAGCTTATCTCAGAGTCTGGGGTTTCACATTTACTCAGCTCCCGTGCTGAACACAGACTGCTGTAGAACTAATTGTTACTGCTGCTTTTACCTGGTTAATGCACGTACCAAGACAAACAGTGGGTGCATTCAACCACGCACTTCAGACCACGTTCATAATGTGGGCAGTAAAAAAGGGTGCTTAGAACTGTTTAAAAATAATTAGAGTCAGTGAAAGAAAGATAAAACTGTAGCATCTTGTTCAAAATGTCTCTGATCCCCACACTTCCTGCCTTCTGGCAAGCCTCCCAGGAGGAACAAGTGGCAGACAGGGCTATCAGATTGCTCTCTGATGGACAGCCAGACTATAGCAAAACACAAGCTCCAGCAGGCAATGCTGATCTCTCCTTCTCCAGACAGGACATCAAAACTGAAAGCACTTGCAAGATTCATAAAGAGCAGTATCAACATTATTAAGATTTCAGGAGTGTGGGAAGGAGGAAAGGGTCAATTGCTTTTTCACGGGTTAGTTTCCACATATGAGTATTTCAAAAACAACACAATCTGTGTCTGGGGCCCCTCCTGATGACACAAAGAAAGAAATGGGATCTAGAAGTACAGAGGAAACTGAGAGCATCATCAGCAGAATGTCACACTTGTAAAACACTATCTATAAACTCTGAAGGTTTCTGGAAAGAGGAGTCAGGCAGGTGCTGTTATCCTGACAACACAGGCAAGAATAGCAGAATGGTAAATACTGATCACCTGCACCAAATCTAGCCATAAATATCTGCATGGCTGCTCTGAGAACCAGGCCATAATTTATTTTCCTTTGACAACTAGGCTGTAATACATTTTCCTGTTACCCTTGTACTGAGTAAAAAAAACCAAAACAAGTCACCTAAGTCTTCAAGCACAAACAACTATGGAAACTACTTCTGCAATATAACAAATTAACTAAAAACATTTATACTTCATTGGAGATCACACTGAAAGAACTGATCACACTTGCAAGGAAACCACACAAGACCCAGAAGAGGCAAGGAAGTAGTTATATAAGACTTGTGGGAAAGAACTTCCCATGTATTGCAGTAACAGAAAGGCAATGCTATTAAAAAAAAAAGCCCCGTCTTTCTACTAAACAGTGCCCTCACTGATCAAATAACTCAAGACTGATTAACAGATAAATACAACAAGGTATTTGACAGTGGGTCAATTAAATTACAGAAGAACATACTGATTCACACAATTTATCTTGTCTCCAGCAGAAAATACTTAGGAAGAAAAGGAAGAAGGATAAGCACTTAGTACAATTATGTAAAAGAAACAGGCAAAATGTCATTTCAGAAAAAAAATATTGGCTGTGTCAAGCAACTAGGTAGAGTAAAACTAGAAAATGGAAGGGTGGAGCACTGTAGGGTGTTTCTTGCCCTATTTCTCTCATATTCCTGCTCTTTACTGACTAGTACAATTCATTCTGACCATCTGAAGGAGCAAAGCCTGCCAACTAATCTTAGAAGCCAAGGGAAATAGATTAACAGAGGAAATGAGTAGGCCTGGGCTGCAAAATTCACCTTCTCCGATTTCCCTTTCTTCCATCTAAAATGCATAACTAAGCTGTTATGAAACCACATGTTGTAGTGGTAAAAAAACATTTCATTATTTTAAAATCTTTGAGTAAAGAACATGGCCAAAATTGTGAGTGAAGGCTGAAGAGACTTGTCAGAATTGGGAGGATATAAATTTCAAAAAAATTAAGAAATTCCCAGCTGGTGGAGATCACTTTGGCTCTTTTAATCCACACTGCTATGCTGATCCACACCAGCTGAAAATTTGAACCTTCTTTTGTGTTGTGCTATTTTTAAGTAGCACAAACTTCAGACTTGAGTACAATTGTTCAATCCCGTGACAAGTAGAGTGGACGTAGAAGAGAGCCAACATGTCCCAGTCACTCACTGAGATCCTTCACGTGCCCTCCAATTCTTATTAGTGCTATCAAATCACCTACAGCTGTTCCCAAGTCTCTCCTGGGAGCTACAGTGAGACACAGCAAACCCCCTGAAAGTTGAAGCCTTTCTCTTTTTAACATTCCCTCATGTTCAGACCACCTATGCCACTTATACTTTCTATGAGTCACCTTGGTGGCCTGTAACACTCTCATTCCATGAAGGCAGGACCCTAGTTTTGTGTCACATGTTTCCCAATCTCTTCTTCCTCACTTACTCTACCCATAAAAATGAACTGTGGCATCTCTTCCCATCGAGAAATTTCCTCGGTCTCCACAGTGAGAAAAAATTCCCTGGCAGCACCTACATCTATTAAATCACACAAACACAACTTTTGAGAACAAAACTGTGTCTGTCAGATGGCTGATGTCATCCCTCAGCCACTCACCAGGGTGACAATGGCACATTCAGCAGTCAGTTGAGCAGCACTGAACAACGTCCGGACAAAGCGGTAAATGTGTTTCTGCTCCGGGTCATGTTTGTCATAGTCTGGTGGCACTTCGGATTTCTAAGGAAGAAATACTTCCAAATAGGTGACTGAAACAAAACGAAGCAGACAGAAAAAAAAAAAGACAGTTCACGTGAAAGGGAAGGAGAGGCAGATGAACTTACCGAAAGGGGATGAAGGTTTTCATCAAAAATATCTAAGAGCATTCTTCCGTCTGTGTCCCTAAAAAGCATTAAAACCAAAGTACTGTCATTATCTGAACACAACAGCACACAACCCTCATAGACACAAGTGCACCATTAAAACTCCAACACTCCCATGCTGGAGGGTGCTTAGAAACCAATGAAACGTGATTTTCCAATAGAGTTTGCACCTACTCTGCCATAAGACCCTCGTGTAATATCAAATTCATATTACAGAGCATGCTAAAACACTCAGCTTTCAGTACCCAAGATACAAAACTGTTCTTCTCTTTACTGTGAAGCTTAAGAAACACTACTACAAACTTGATAAAATCAGCCCAGCTTACCCTCCTTTTCTCCTTTTTTTAATTTAATCATGTCCACCCCTGCAATCTCTCAACTCCTCTTCTTTTATTACCAACATTGTAAATGCTTACTAATATGCAATGCTATTTTTACAGTAATCTTTTAGTTAATACATACATACTTCACTTTTAATTAATTTGAAAAACCCTACTGTACTAATGATTTCTGAAAGCCAAAAGAAGCACATACCAAAAAAAATTCAATAACATTCCTAGTCATTGGTTTTATTATTTTATTTAGTTATTGTTGGATTTCTCTGAAATCCCTGTAGCTCAATATCAGCATGCACATTGATGCAGCTTCACAAGCCTAACATCCGCAATGCAATATAAGATTTTTGCTGTATGTGACTTTGGCAAGGACAAAAACAAAAGCAAGAAGTATAACTGTACCAGAACTGGCACTTTCTGGACAGATGCATCCATGTGACTTACTTATTACAACCCCATCTTTATTTTTAGCATCCCTGGTACTCTGATCATACAGTTCTTAAGAAACAAACCACTGATATTTTCTATCTTTACTCAGCAGCACATGTCCCTCAGAGCATGCAAACCACAAGTTCTACAGTGGACTCATGTCTGCAAAATGCATTTAACTCAACATCTGAAGGTGCCATTTTTTCTACTAAAATGGAGGCTAACACTGGAAATAAACACTTTTTTAATATAAAATAAGAGCATCTAAATTAAAACAAACAACCAAAAAACCAACCAACCAACCAAAAAGCGCTGGACTGGGGTAACTGAGGTAATAACTAAAAAATTCCTATGAGCAAGGATTCTAGGCCAGACTCTTCTACCCCTACCTAAAAAACCCAGTATCTTAATGCAGAAGTAGTCTTCCCGAAATGCTTGGTGTGCTACAGTAAACTATGTCACTTCACAATACAAATGGAAATAATTTCCTATTTTACTTCTTCAGGTTGTAGCTGCTGTATGCTATGAAGTCACACCTGACTGGCCTCAAAAATCTATTAAAAAAACCAACAAAAACACAACTTGAGAGGTTTTTGTCTTCACTACAATTAATGCTGTGCTCTTTCAAAAAACGGACCATCTACTGATTATCCAAGCATTCTTTATTGTTAGTTTGCTGAGCTTTATTTTATTTCTTTAACAAATTCACCAATGCTTACGTATTACTTCAAAAACAAGATGAGTGTAGCTTTTTATCACTTGTTGAATAGCTAAGACAACAAAAGATGAATAAAAATGATCACTATAACCATGATACGAGACACTGGTAAAGGGAGGAATGTTACAATCAAATGAAATGTGAGAAATACGTGAAGAAATATTATATTTCATGTACCCCTTCCAAAAAAAATTAGATTGGCGAGAGTTTGAAATACTAGGAAGCAATTTTGTTTTAAGTCTCCTATGCAGAAGAACAGGAGCAACTACTGTCTAAAAAGAATTGTTCTCAGGAAGAGCAGATGCTTGACTCTTTTTCTGTCAAAATGAACTTTGAGTCAAAGAGTCACAGTGGTTTCATACTGCCCATCCCCCATAATGAACCAAAATCTCCCACATTCATCAACAACTTCCTTTTCGCCTATAATAGCAGGAAACAGAACATATGTTCTGCTCTTGCTGTTTGAGCAGCAAGCACAACTGACTGCTGTTATCACATTGTCCCTCCATTCCCAAGCCAGAAACAACCCAAGAGTGAACAGTTGTTTCACATCCCTCATTTCAGAGTTGCTAACTGGCACATGTGAGCCTGGCTCCAGCATCACTGCTGGGAATGTCTGTCCCAAGTGCAGGCACAGCACTTGCCCAGCCCAGGCACATTCTAGGGAAAGCAGCAGCAACCAGTTTCCTGAATAAATCACCTCTCCATCCCAAAAGTGAAAGGACAGATAGCAAACTTCCCGAGAAAGTAAGTGTCAGAATGTATTTGTTTCCAAGATGCTGACAGAGTACTCTTTATTTTATAAAGGTTTGGTCTCTTTGTCTACCAGCGGTAGGTCAAATTTGCATCAGGCTCTGCAAGCTGACAAATGGGAATAATTTACTGCAGACAGGGATCAGCTCCATGGCAATCAGCATAAGGCAAGACCAGCATACTGTGACTCTGGATGCCCCTGGCTCAGGATTCTTCTTGCTCACTTGTGAGCTCTTACTGAGGTTTTGTACCCTTTGTAGTCTCTGCTGTGCCTGATTCTCTCAAGCCTTTTACTCAGCTGCCATGGTGCTTAGCAGAGCACTTAATAATTTATTTCCACAAAACTTTGTGGAGTCTGATTATCTTTGAGATCTCTATTATTTAGTCAAGCATAGCAAAAATTGACTAGTTAACCAAACTAATCCAAGAAGCATGGAACAAAGAGGGGAAAAGGAACCACAGATGGATAAACAAGTAATCCAAGCATGACCACTCATGCCTTATTTCCTGGTAAATGAGATTAAAAGTTTGAGAGAAGATTTCACTCTAACTTTTGCTTTATATATAGCCATGTTTCAGTCCAAGACCCACTGATGTCTTGGAAAGTCTTCCAAGAGCTTTCGGCAGGAATCAATCCCTAAGCCTTTCTGCCCTTGTGCACATTTAAAGGTTTCTCTTGAGATGCCAGCCTTGTTCCAAGAAGTGTGATGGGTTGCAGTGACCTGAGCCATGGTCCTGAATGACGTACCAGCTGAACTTTAAATTCATGAGTAATTCCTTTTGTTCTAGTTGGACTTCTGATAGTCCAGAAGAAAAAGCGTCTAAGTGGCTTGATAAATCAAGATCTAAGCCAAGTCCTCTGAAAAGGCCAATTGAAAAACCATGGGCACAGAAGTCACTTAAATTATTTATACAACCTCTCCTTAGAAATGTCAGGAAATATTATTTTAAGATACTGGGACATATCATGAGGACAGAGAATTTAGGATACAAAAGCACAATTCAACATGAAGAAAACTCCTGTATGTGCCAAGTTGCTTTTCAGAGGACCTTTTTTCTATTCAATTTCAATCAACTTGACTGAGCAGAGATCTAAAACATACAACACCAGGAGAGATAAACCAGGACCTGCTCTGTTTCTGAGGCATCTTGAATTACATCTGTTCACAATACAGCTCTTACTGTATAATTCATGGGTTTTATTTCAAAATCCTAGCTGATCACTGATATGCACAGTTAACTTTACAAAGGTGCAGCTAAAATATAAAATGAAAAACTATTCAGATTTTTTCTATATGCAATTGCAAAACATGCAACAATGCAGAAGTGCCCAGTGCATATAAAACCAAACACTGAATCATCAGAGCTTTTCAATGTTAGCTGTACTTCCATTTTTTATGGTACTTAATCCTCTAATTTTAAATTTCTATGCAAAATTATACATATAGACAATGTGTGTATTTCTTATTGCTAGCATGGGTGTTAAGAAAACTACTACTCAAAAACATTTTGAAAGAAATTAAGCATGGATTTTTAGGGTTTGAGCAGTTTGCTTATTTCAATAAAACATATTTTCAGTACAAGATTCCATTATTCACATACCTGTTTTTGATGTGGTAATATATTGCAAGAGCTACACTGTAAAGAAAAATACAGAATTAATATCTCAGGACTGTCATATTATATTTTCTATCATATTACATGCAAATTTAAACCTAGCACAAAGCATGACAAACAGTATATGGTCAACAGCCTATTTTCTTTTGTTCGCTCTTAGATATCAGGAAAACTGGTGTAAACAGACAATTTTATAATTGTTTTGTACACTCCAACTACATCCTTTTTACTAGTAATTAGGTACTTTACAATAATCTTCATATTTCACGTATCAAGTTGCACATATTTACTTATATTTAATGCCCTACTCCACTAAACTCAATGATTAAACTCCTACTGACTTCCAAGGGGGAAGACAAAGCATCACAGGCATTGGACATTGTCTTTAGTTTTGCTGCCAGGTTAACACAAAATGTTTTAATCACCACCTGCTTATGATTGTATATTCAAATCCATTGCTTGTGGCTGTCTTTATGTAGCTGCTCACACAGCACTCTCAAATACCACACTCCTACAGTTTTATGGCACCGAGTTACTTATTTTAACTCAGGAAAGACAACTCCCTGAATAACTTACTGCATTATACATTTCCCCTACTCTCAACCACACACCAAAGCACTCCTCTTTATATCCAGCACACAGACAAAAAGTGTCCTTATATTCACAGAAAGTTAATATTTTGATTACACACTCAACTGATCTCATTCACTTTTGAGATGGAACAAAATTAAAGCATGGATTCTTACGATTATCCTGGTTTCCAACTCCCAGCCCATGCTTTACTCACAATACATGTTTATTGAAGAACAAAACTGAGCCAGCACTCTCCCTACTTATTGCAGTAGCATAAAACCAATCTAAGCTAAAGGGGAAAGAGGATGGAGGAGGGAATTCTTTGTAGACAGTTTGTTTTGTCAGTGATTCACTGTAAGATGCTTATGTCTTATACTGATCCAAAATTCCCCCCTTTCCTTTTCCCTAAAAGACCTTTTAAGAGTCAATTGGTTGCTCTCTGATTTTATTCCAGAATTTTTACATGAAAACTGAGATACTGCAGGAAAATAATATGTTAGGGCTTAAACCTTAGTAGAATTTTAAATTATTTCAGGTTGGATTGGGGTCTTTTTTGAACACCCATACAGTAGAAAATATTTTTCTCTGTTAAAAGTAAATATATTTTACTAAATTTTTATGAGCTTTTACCTGGCTGCACTAGAAGGTCTTAGATCATAAAGGCTTTTTAAATATGACTTTTTTCTACAGACACATATTTAAGGCATCAAGAGATAGCGTGTACCATGGACATTGAAAGGCCACAGTTGTTACTGAACACAAGAAAACCCCACATTTATGAATGAATTAGATTTGACAGAAAGCTATTCACAAAATGAATTATTCCTAAAATTTAATTTTAAATTATGCCCCTAGGAACACACTTGAAGCTCCAGTTAACTTTATGAAAGCAGATGCAAGAATCTATGTGCACAGCTCTGCTTGGCGTCCATATGGTTGCCTTTGTAACAAAATGACAAATTAAGTTTAGAAAATATTTACAATTTAGGAATCTGTATCAGAATCTGAAAGTCTCTCAGGGCTGTAATAGAGTAACTCTTCCAAGTTTCATTCTTTCTTTCATATGCTGGTTCAGCTGGCACTAAGAGTGCAGAAATGATGATTATAGAGCTTTCCATCACCCAACACCAGCCACCCCTCCTGCTGCAGATGCTGCAGTGGATACAGCAATATTTTAAACACACCTATGAGTGCATAACATGACCCAGAAGAGATAAATGAGTTGAGCAAAATGCCTCACTCTTTGACTATTGCACATAGGTAAATCTTTTTCCTGCAGAGACTCCAAAAAGGGGAAAGAAATGAAGTTGTACTACAAAAGCAATAATCCTACAATCTCCTCACCCTTCAACCTGTTAAATGTGCAGCTGGACAGAAGATGCAGAGACTTTGTGTGCCAGAGTTCAGTTTCTCACCCTCTGCAGACCCTTTTCAAGCCCTCTGAGCCCTTGCAGCTTCCCATGCTGGCAGCCTGGCTCCAGCTCTGTACAATTACCACCTGATCCCAGAACTGGCTCTTCCAGCTCTTCTGCTCCCCACAACTCTGCTCCCCACCATGCACCCAAGTCTCTCCTGAACACACCACCCTTCTCCCCACCACCACCTCGTCCTTCTGTGTCCTTCTGTGTGAAGCTGAGGCAGTTCTGATGCAAAAGGAGACCCAAAACCCACCCAAAAGGCTGCACTTATCCTGCATACAAAGGACTTTAGAGCAGAAGAGTGAGATTTGAGGAGGGAAAAATACCCTAACACCTCAGAAAACCTTTTTCAAGTGTTAACCAGAACTAATTTTAAGTTACTAGTGACAGAAACCTGAAGAAAAGCAAGACTATATTCCAGGCAGAAAGAGCTGATGAAGAATCAGGCATCAGTTTAAATACAAAAACCTTTCTCCTCTCCCCTTTTTTTCCTTTAAAAGAAAAATTAAGAACTGTCTTAGTGACCAACATCACAAACTCCTTTGGATGTGTTAGTCTGAATAGATTTCTCTCTCATGTAACCACCTCTGCAGCAGAGATACTGTCTTAATAAACTTTTGTATTTGCACAGACCAAGGTAACCAACCTACAAACAGCTCAAGAGAGGCTATCAGCAACCACTAACAAAGAGCATAAAATGCTCATTTGGTCTCTATTTTCCCCTTTCTGTGCAAAATGTAAAGAACAATACTCTACAAATATCAATTTCATTTCTCTCCAAAAGTAAAAAGGCACCAGTGAACTTAAAATGCTCATCTAAGACATCACCCAGTAACTCTGGAGCATGACTAATTAAATAAATTTATTACCTCAAAAACTAAAACCTTTGAAGTTTGCTTAATAATGGTTCAGAAATATGTATACATAAAACCACACAGAAAATGTAAGTGCTAGCAAAAATAAATAAATTGTAAAACCCACCATTTGATGGTATACTTGAGGTTTGGTTGACTGACCGTGCTGTCATCCAGGAAAATAGTGGAGCAGGAACTGTACTTCCTTCTCAACTGCCCAGGAGGATGCTATGAAAAACATGCAAAAGAACAACAGCAATTATGTAATACCAAAGCATTTTTGGGGGGAGATATAAGAATTTAAAAAAGACAAATTTCTCTCTCTCATAATGACACACACAGTAATGTGACCACATTTGGAAGCAGCTCAGAAAGTTCAGAAATAATTAACAAAAATCCCTGCCTGAGACTTGCTAATGCTTTCAAGCCCCAAATCCCTTGCATTTCCTCCTTCCCCAAAACCATGCAAAATTTTTTCTCCAGCCTTACTCAAATACATACATACACTTGGAAAGCAAAGATGAATAAGACCTATATTTCTGTCCTCATTCCAAAAAAATAAATGGAAGAGTGAAAAAGAAATTGTGTTAGCAATAAAGATTGGTTTAGCAACAGATATAAAACCATGCTTGCAAGAAAAAAAAAAATAAAACCCTCAAAAAAAGCTCCTAGCAGAATGAAGTAGGGGAAAGAGGTCTTTACAGTAGAACTACTAAATTAATAAGGAGAATTCAGAAAAAATAATTCATCAAGAAAACTGATCAAAGGACAGAAGAAAAGAGTATAAGCAAGTAAAAAGAACCATCTCTTAATAGAAAAGGTTTTTAATACATTTCAACCCTTTTTCTGCACTACCATAGAAAAACACTGGAAAATTCAGCAAAAAAACTGGCATTTGAGAACACTATTTATTTCTAAATATTTTTTGCTGAGAGAGCTTCTTCATCAGCTGTTTAGAGCAGCCAGCACTCCACCAGGCTCAAGAGAACAGTTTCAACCACATCAGCTAATAGCTATCACAGTCCTTAATTCTCATTGATTCTATCTTTGCTTATTCCATCTACACTAGCAAATAACTTGGCCAAGAACCTACATCAGGAAAGTGAAGATCAGTCAAATTACACATTTAACTCACAACAGAATAGGTTTAAAATTCAGTTGGCACATCAACATGGAAATTTTAATTCACCTTACAATTAATGTTTCCAGTGTTTCAGTGGAGAGACCAATGTCAATACCATCAGTGGAATTCACAGGTATTTACCAGCTCAGAGCAAGTGAGTATCCAGGATACAGTCCTGTCACTCCTACCTCAGTACATCTTCCCCTGCCCAGTCTCCAAAACAGATATTATTACATGTGCCAGCACCCATCAGCTCACCAATGCTCCACTTTCCATAGGCAGCTGACTTCTCAACAGCATTCACTACACAGACAGACAGACTCCTGGTAAAACCTACACACACCTGAGTCATCTTTCTGTATTTCACAGCTATGAGTGAAAAAACACACAAAGTCTCCTGTTAATTGAAAAAAAACCCAACATTTTCTGAAGCTGCCCCAGTTGTAGAAACATTATGTTCAAATTATCTGAAAGCTTACCAACAAATTCTATCAAGGTCCTTCACTTGACCAATAAAATTGTTGGCTGAACTGCTTTTCTTGGACCTAAAAACGTTTACTGAGAAAATGAAAAATATCCCTTTTCAAAAATCTTTCAGGACTTTGGAGAGGTACTTTGTAATACTTTGGAAGCTGACAATCCATCTACCTTCCAAGCTACTGTATGTTAGGCAAAAAGAAAAAAACTAGAAGTACAGTAAATATTAATGCCATAAAAATTATTATCTACCATTGATGCATACAGAGAGAATGACTAGGGGCCTGGTGATTCAAACCTTTATTCTACCAGTTTAGTTTAAATATCTGCATTAGTCTGTTGAGTACCTTCCACAGGCTCAATAAAGGCGAAGCAACTTAAAAACAACAAAAATGGGACTCCAGTCGCTGGACAAAAAAAGGGAGATGCAGACACATCTCAGAATTGCTATTTAAAAAAAAACAACACATGGAAAGTTTTCTTTCTGCATAACAAGTGTCACCATACTTTAAAAGTTTAGATAAAATTTAAGATAAATATACCTGATTCATTCAAGGGAAGCACAATTAAAAAAACAGAAAATAACTTTGTCACAACACCACTATCAGATTTAAATTTTCTTACATAAACAGCATTCTAACATTTGACACGTGTCAATAATTAGAGCAACGCACCTTCTTTCAGAAACTACCATATCACAGAACTCTTCTTGGATTTTCAGCCCACATGACACTTCGTTAGGCTTGGAACTTTTCACACCTCAGGAAAATACGTGGTGTCTCATGTCTCACTTTCTGTTCACAACAATTTGGCAGTAAGAAGCACCTCTCCCAGTCAGAAGAGTGGTGCCAAGCATAAACGTACACCCCTGGGTAAATACACACAAACCTGTGTCATGTGAATAACTGACCTGTTGGGAGATCAACATTCCCAGCTTCTACTCTGATGTCCAACTGCACCCTTATGATGCAGCAGGTAACAGCTTTTCTGCCTTTTCCAATTGCTGGAAAATGCCCTGAGTTTCATATTTTATCTTGACTAAGCTGGGAGACATCTGAAGTCCCACAGTTCAGTCAAACAGACTTTTCTGAGCCCCCATAAAATGCTGCACAGGAACCTTCTCATCCTTGCAAAGGACAAAAGAGGTTACTGAGCATCAGCTCAGTATTCAGCACTGTCCTACAGACAAACTCCCTTCTGTGTTCATTTCAATGGGACAACTCCGTGACCAAAACTGTACAGGAGCTTAATGCCTTTGTATTTCAAATCCATCACAGCTGACCACAAAAATGCTCCCATTTAGACAAGTCAAAGAAGCTCTAATTAAGAAAAGAAACAGAAGAGCTGAGAATGACTATAGAGCTTTTGGAGAAATTAGCCAAACCCTCTAATAAGACCCTTCTAAGGTTCTATCCCATCATAAGTCTGGCACGGGGAAAACAGACAGTCACACCTCCTTTTGTAAATTTTCATATGCAAAAATGAGCATAGGACACATGTGGAGCCTTGACAACCTCTGCTATTACAAATGTTTACTAATTGAAAGCAACTCAGTGGTACGAAGTGGGACTTACTTTACATGTATTTTGAGTAGCTGCAGTACTATTTCTGTACCCAAGCTGAGATTTCATAGATGTCACACCTCTCAACTTCAGCAAGACTTCCAGCTTCATCTCACATAAAATTCCCAAAGGGCAAACCAAGGAAAACATGACAGGAAAAAACCACTTGGAAAATTATATTCTAGTCAGTCAGGGATCACTTTCAAATTGGAAGGTTGAAGTAAGGGACATTCCACAGAGGTCCAGTCTACTCCACATGAAATACTGAGCAACAACTTTGATCACAATATCAAAGTATTTTTTATTGAATTTGCAGCTGAAATTAACCTGCAGAGGACATTTTTCTTTAAAAAATGCAATATATCGAGAATTTATAGTTACCATGTATGCAAGAGAGCAGAGCACCCATCCACTCTGCTCAGCTGGAATTTTATGTCCAGTTTTGGACACTGTATTTCAAGAAAGATGCATTATTTCAGAGAGGCTGGAGGACAGAGAAGCAACATCAATCAGAGATTTGAAAAACCTGATTTACAAGACAAAGCTGGCAGGCTGGAAATGTTTTCTCCAGGAACAAAGCAAAAATAATGGCCTTAAAGTCATGTTGACATGGGTGTTCCAAAGAAGAGGACATTGTTCTCCATGACCTTTGTGGATGGGATAAGAAATAGCAGGCTTATATTAAACTGTGGAAAATTAAGATTGGACATGAAAGTGTGGGAAGAGGCGATAGAAAAAAAAACCCAAGCCACCACCTTGTTCTAATAGCATGGATAGCTTAAATGACTTGAGCAGTGATAGAATCTCCATCACTGAAAGCTGTAAAAAAGAGAAAAAACAAACATATGCTAGGAATAGCTTAGATGCAGGCTTCTGCTCCTGGACAAGAAACCAGAGTGAACAAGTTCTTGAGATGAACTCTGGACCAATCTTCTATCATTTGGTGGAGATGATTTGCAGCTCTTTACTCCAGAAACAGTTGCTATTTTTCTCATTTCAACCGAAGACATTCACTAAGAAATGCCGACATTGTAAGTCACAATGAATACAAAATAGGTGTTTTGTGGAATTTCTTCCTTAATTGGAAAAGATGTAGGACAGGAAAATCTGCTTTATAACTTGTTAAAAAAAAGAGATCAAATAACTTGCAGAAAAAGAGATTAAGGTTTCCAATAATGCAGGTGTTCCTAGCTCCTAAGACTAGCAGTTTTTCCCCCTTGCACAGCAAGTACTAAGCAAATATCACTGCTTTGTTTTCTTCCAGCTTCCTCCTGACACTTTCCAATTTTCCAAATCCTGCGTGTTTTAAGATGTTTGAACTACAGGTTTTTACTTGAAGTTTACATAAAAACATTTTATCAGAAATCTAATAGCTTGATTTGCCATCCAAATCATACAAACACTGCAGAACTGCTTCTAGGTACCTGCTCTGAAAGGAATCACAACGAATTCCTAACTTTTTCACAATGAGAATATACAAGAGTTAATTTGTCTCAGGAAGCATCACTTGAAAATTAAATCTAAATTTGTGGGGAAAGAAGAAATGTTACTATTTCGTTTGTTAGAGTAGGCACTTCAGAGGGGTTTTGTGTGGAAACATCTAAGGGATGGTGCACATTGCCCAAAACCCAGACTCAGAATTGACCAGAAGGGAGCTCTGGCCTCTTCAGCAGCACTAGGGTGGCTCTCTGCCCTGATGCTCAGCAGGATTTGTTTGTTTGGGCACAATGCTCCCCTAATGAAGCTATACAGCTTTTGTACCAGCACTGGCCCTCAGCCAGTCAGCTTCCAGTTTGGCAAAGCAGCTCCAGCCTTTTCCAGGGTCCCTTTGCACTTGTCCATCACAAGATAATTTGGAGCTTCTGTACTAAATAATGACAGTAGTGCCTCTTCTTCCTGCGAACCAGGTGTAAGTCAGTGCACAATTTTAAAAGGTCCTATTAAATAACATTTTCCTCCATGGAAAAACTGAGGCTTGCTTGCACCCTTCTGTGCAGACACGCCCATTAGCTTCCAGGCAGTAGAGGCTGGCCAAGATGCTAAAAGGCAAAACTGGCACAAAGAAGTGCACATGAAGCCAAATTACAACAGTAAGCAAAAATACCAGGACTGTTTCTGACTTGGAAAAGGGATGTTCCTATCTTGAAAATCTTCTGTTGCTTCAGGACATGATTTAGTTTTGACAACATTTTTTCACAGAAGAAACATGATTTTACAGGTCAACGAAGTGCTTCCAAAAATCAAGCAAACCATGCAACACAACTGTCTGCAAAGCTCTGCATTATTTTCATCTTGCATAATGTCAATACTGCAAAACTGTCTACCTTTGGTGTAGCTATATTCACCAGAAGAAAAGTAATAGGAAACTGCACCATTGTATGTTCATCTTCCTCTGCCGACAACTACAATCAAAAAAAAATCCAGCCCAACTACTCTTAAGTAATACCCCTTGATCCCCATGATTCAACTTTGTTCTCAGTTGATTAATTTCACCAATGTTTGATAATGTCCAAAACCAGCCTAGCATGGACTAGATCTGTACTCGCATGTTTTTGGCTTCTAAAGTTTGTACTTACTCATGTCAACTATAGAAAATTATGTCAGCAAACCACTGAGCTCCTAAGGGGCTCAGCAATCACCCATAAACTCCTCTGCAGCACTCGCAGGCCCTATTTAACCACTGATAAAGCACTTTGCTTTACAAACATGAAAGACTAAATATTTCTTTGAATGTTAAAATCAGCTCAAAGGCTTATATGTACAAAGCATGGAAATTGCTACTGTTGTGCAATTTCACCAGAGGGGCTTTGTTATATGCCCACCAAAGCAAGTATGACATAGCCCCTTGTGAAAGAACTATCCTGCATGCTCTCATTCTAATTCAAAAGTCAGCTTTTGTTTCCCCCCATAAAAATGTTTATCACTTCATATAACCTCGTGCCTTGAGGCTGACAGGAGAGGTAAAATCCTTCATTCTAGGGGACAAGAAAAGAAGCTAACTAAAAGACTGTAGAAAAACACATTTCCAACAGTAAGTTTAGATAAGCCATTAAAGAAAACCTGTTAATTTTCTTACTAGATGCCTGGAAAGAATCTAAAGCTGCATCTATTAGGAATAGCATCAGTGTAGGGAATCTGTTAAATGGACCAGGTGACCTATAAAGAACCCCTCTAGATGAGCTTTTTTTATGATTTTGCAATGGAGACGAGCAAAGACCAAGTTAAGCAATCTCTAGGATAACTTCAAGAGCACCTGAGAAGCCTCTAATCTGTCTACCAGTTTATCTTGTTCTTCCTTCAAGTAAGGAATGTCAATTAAAATATCTTGAGAAATTTGGACAGCAATTTTACGTCTTTACAGTAGTAAGCCTCAGGCAGTCCACTTGAAAACAACATTTCACGTTTTGTATTGTGCTTTGCTTTCACAGATTAATCTACTTTTCAGACTATGTTCCCATTTCAGCATGTATCTTATTTACTCATTAATCACTAGTTGAAAGTGATTAGCAGTCACACATCCACTAGTTTTACAGCAGGAAAGCAGAACAGCCTCTTTGTTCAATCTGACAAGAATATTTGGGGGCTACATAGGACTAAGTGCCATACATCATTCCAAGCATGCAAAAAGGCTCACAGAAATTGGTCCTACCACACCACATACAGCAAAAGACCCCTCTGTTCTCTGCAAGTCCCCAGTACTGTGTCTGGGGAGAAGCTTCCCCTGATGTGAATCACCACAGGGTCACTGACATGGATGGACCAGGGTTGTGACGTGAGTGTTGCCCAGTAACTTTTCCCCAGGATGATGAAAAAAAATTCTGGTCTACACACAGACATTAACTTTCTACTTGGAATGATAAAAACAGTATTAGTTTGCTGGCATTTGAATATCCAGTTGCCAGGCAGCAGACAGTGGAAGCCATGTCCAGACCCCTTAAAAAATCAATGATGAAAGCTGTTGCTACAGGGCTGCAAAGAGGCTCCAGAATAAAAAATATGCAAAATTGAGACATTACTTCCATTTATTTTCTTTCCCTTTTCCTACCCTTTACCTTCCTTCAAAAACATACCAGAATGTGAAAAATATTCCTAATTTTTAAGGGGTATTACTGGTCATAAACACAGATTCATTTGAAGAGTGTATCTTGCCTAGAAGAGAAGAAATTGTTTGGGCTAACAGCATTTTCTCCTTGTCCAAAAGGGAAAAATTTCTAGAAAAACTTGAAAGAGAAAACAACCTTTTTTCTCCTCCCACCCTGCTCCTTTCCTCTACAAAAAAACCCCAACAAAACAGTAAAAAGAACAACCTACTGCAGCAGTAATAAAAGATTTGCTCTTTATCCACCACCTCCTCTAAAAACACAAAACGTGTCTGTCTTCCTGTTTGCTTTCCTTGTACAGGCAGAGATACTGATGCAATCTCTCTTCTCTGAGAAAGAAAACGCCTCTATCTCAGTCTGCATCTTTATCCCTCTCAGCAGCTTGACTAAGCAGATTAAAAGACATGTGCACACCAAGGCAGCATAAAAAACCCCATAAAATAACAAAAAAAAGTGACTGCCAGTGCAATGGGAAAGAGAAGCAGAGCCTGCTGCAAATGCTTAGGAATCAAAACAGGCTGGAAAAAAGCAAACAGGTCAGGTACACTGGAGGTAGGGAATTTCCAGCACCATTCCCAACCTGTTATCTGTCTCCTTGGGTTCTGTGGGAAGACTGAGAGATGACAGCTCCTCCACAGCACTCTGTCACTCCCTCCTTTCATTCTTTCCCCACCCCCCAAAAAAAGAACAGCTGCTGGCTCCTTCCATCACACCTACTGACAAGGTGAATGTGAAACATGGCAACTGTCAGCCCTTGACAAAGTGTAACAAATCAAAGCAGGAACCCACCGTTTGTGTTCGGGGATCACAGGAAACTATTCAGCCAAATAAAATACTCTACAAACAAAAGCAGGCAAGAATGGGAAAGAACAGAGGTGTGGTCATGCTAAGAAAGTGCATTTTTAAATGAGGAAGAGTAAATATTAAATTTTTTTTATAAGTCATTTTTCAAAACTGCATTTGTATAAATTACTACTCTCATCTGTTACTACACAGAATTTGGCAAGCAGTTAAAAAAAAAGCACAGCTTTTCTTGACACTTCTCTCTCTAACCAGCCCCCCATATCACTAGGGAGAAATTCAATTCTGCCTGCAAAATAACTGGTTATGCAGATACTGCACAAAAAGATAAAAATATTTTATTGCTCATCTTGGTTACTTACCACAAAAGGAGAATAAGCATAAAAAACAACAACAACAAAGATGATATCATGGAAAAACCACAAAAGAAAAAAGGCCTGCATTATGATGAGGAGTTCTTTCTAAAACAGACAAAATAACACTACAGAATTTATGTCCTCTGGAAGGTTTCCTCCAGAGCAGATGTGGGGACCCAGCACTTCACATCAACAGGGAAACAAATGAGTAGCAATAGCTCCTGTTAGCACACACTGAGAAACAGTGGAAAAGAACTGATCAGTCAATAGGGTATATCATAAACCACTGTGCTATGTAAATAAAACCCATCCTTTGTCACATACAACTGTTAAATCTAACTAATTCCTTAAATTTCTTCCAACATGGTAGTCTAGAAAACCACGATGGTTCCCTGCAGTCTGAAAACCTAAACGCAGTTTCCAGTTACAAGCCACAGGTACCCCTTCAAAAATGATCACCGGTTTGTATATCAGGTTTAGCACACTGAATGAATATTCACAGGTGTGCTAAAGGAACAACTTAAATATTACAGGACATGTTTGAAAATACAGTTTATCTATGAGTACTGCCTAAAAAACTTAACTGACTTGTAAAGACACAGACGTGGTATGGACTTCAGCTTCATAAAGGTTATTTTTAGCTTTGTAATTCACAAGGAGTACTTTATAAGTACAAATAAGTCAGACTTAAGGTAGCAGTAAACCACTGAGGGAAGTTTACACTACTGCAACCTCAGCCAATACTTTGAATGGTACTTGGGGGGGAAAAACAAAACAAATTAAGAAGAGGTACAGCACTTAGCACATCTACTGCATATGCTGCTACACTGAACTCCCAACAACACAACTCCTCAGTGATATGATCACCCTTCCCTTTTCTGCAATATGTCCAGCCTGACCTAAAAACACTTTATACCAGGGTTTGCAGTAGTGTGCTTCCGGCAGCATCTGTAAGAGTCATCTTTGTTAATCTGCTGAAGGAATCAGAACTCACAACACAATTTTTACAAATGAAATGGTTGGCAGAGAGTACACATTATTAAGGTTATAGGAACCCAGTACACTGGCTTTCCAAGTAATTTTATACTGAGACAACTGCTCTGCAAACTACCCTCACATGCACTATAAACAATGGCAATGTTTTACAGGGGCATAGAAGATGAGAACCAAGAACATCTGCTAACCCAGTGAGGACAACTTTAAGGGTTTTGTAAGCCTCACATTATCTCATGACTTTTCAGAATCTTAACTCTTGGGAAACTGAAAATCTCAGCTTGCTTTGGACACCATGCAGCTTTAGTAATATTCAACACCAACCAGTTCTGTCAACAAATGAAGCAGTCTTGCCCTCTCACCCCACACAGCAGTTCATTCCTACCCTCGTGACTCCCTCCCTTTCTGCAGGTGAGAGCCCTGGAGTGAATTGCAACTAGGAGCCCTGCTTTGGCATTCAGGTGAATTCACCTGCATTTGTGGCCCAATCCAGTTTATCTGGAGGTAGACAACTGTTCACTTCAGCACAAAGAGATGAAGTGGGTACAAACCACATATGTTTGTTTCAGCAGCTGTAGTGTCATAAAAATGAAATGACAGCTTACATTTCCAGATAGAGAAAAACTTCAGAGCTTCTCCCCATTCACCTTAAAGGCAAATAACGTTTGGTAGACAATTAGTTCTTTCTCTTCTCAATTTTACTGAGCCATGACTCCACATATTTCAGCACAAGGCTTTACATACTTGGAACCACACTGTTTCCAGGTGCTTCAGCAGTACAAACAATGCTAACTGAGGTGAAGAGCCTGGTCCTGTACCCAAAGCAGGCTACAGGGTATTTGCTCTCAGCTTCACTGAGAATTTGATTCAAACAGAAGAGAACTGAATTGAAAAATGCCCAGGGTACATAAGCATATCAAACCCCCATCTTTGTACTCAGCATGTAGCATGTCAATCCACATTTACCTTGCATCAACACTTCAGTGCAACTGTGTACATATCCAATGCTATAGCTCCCTGCCAATGAAAACTTGCACACAAATGTAATCTGAAGTTTCAAGAGTTTCTGTAGTAATTTTAAAAATGATACCAATGTGTGCAGCTCTTTTTCCCAGATACCAGTTACCTACACACACTGGTTGTGAGCATAATCCTGTCTTCAAACCAAGAGATTCGTTCCACTAACTCAATAGCCAAGGCCTATACTTCAGGATCCTGATGCAGAACAAACATGTGAAGCATCAGCACCCTCTCAGCAATGTGGAAATCATGTGTGATAACTCTCATTTACTGTATAATATAGACAACAAGGAGAAAGCTGCATAGCGAGGCATTTTCACTTACGTGGTTTATATAGAGACTCTTGCGTTTTTCTCTCACTGCAAAAACACAAAATATGATAGAAATATTACATGACTATTTTTCCCGATTAAGCTTCTTATACACCATTTATAATAAAAAGAACAGGAGACCATCTATGTGCAACATTATAATTGCTTTTGCACTAACCAAGTATATTTAGACAGCAAACACAGAAGGAACATAGATCTGTATGCATAAAGGTGTTTATGCTCACTAGTGTGGTGATGGGTTAAAATTCTCATCCATTTGGGTACTTCACCAGGTGCTGGTCCACATGGGCAAGCTAATATGCAGTAAGCTGCAGTTCAAGGTAGCAGTGGCTTGGCCATTCTTCCCCAGTTCTCTGTGTGGGCACTCCTGAGCCACCAGTGCCTTCATGCAAGGTACCTTGCTGCAAAGTGGCCTATGCTACTTTGCAGGTATGAAAGCACCTCAACAGCTGCACCACGGAGTTAGAAAATTCTCATCACAGCTTACTGTGCACTAACTCCCACAGAGGAGCCTTGAAACCATATGGATTAAACCACTGCATTCTATAATGATCAGGAACAAGCCTGAAACTATTACTCATGTTGGATGTAACAATGAAAATATATTTTGTTGGTGAGTATGAACCAGTCACCACAAGCAACGGTTGCAAGTCAAAGCCACAATTAGCCAAAACAGTCAGAAAGTAAACAGCAACAAAAAGGGAGATAGATGTATAAAGTCTTAATTGTCAGGCAAATGCTTATTGCAGCTGATTAAATATACTCTATTTCATTTTTTAAAGCACTTCCCCAATTAACTCACCCCACAGAGAGCCTGAGGAGCTCTGTTCCAGTGAAAATACCACACCATTTAGGATACAACTCTGGAGGCAACTAACACGTAAATCAAACTGCAGGATTAAAATAATAATGGTTTCATGCTGTAGGTGATTAAATGCACTTTGGTGCATCATGATTTGAAAGCTATGCAACCCAATGCACTTAGCAAAATAAGAGTGTTCACAATGGTGGGATAGCCTGTCCATTCCCTGTTGGATGAGAAGCCATTATTTGTGATTTATTATAAGCAAGCAATCTTACATAAACAAGGCTGTATATGTGAATACTGTGAAATAATTGTGTTTAATGCAGACATAAAATGAAAATAAAATAGTAAGAAAAAACTTTGAAAAATCCTTACATAATTTTCCTCCCAGGGAGCAGAAAGGAGAATCACACATGACAGATGTTAGCCATGTCACTTAGAATATGCTCAGATCCACAATTACGGACATTGTATAAGAAACAGAATTAAACAGGAACAACAGAAAAACTCTGATGACCTAGTAAATTGTTAAACTGCTTGAAATCCTGCTAAAACACTGCACTACACTTAAGTTTCACACACTGCATTTTTCACCAACAAAACACATAAGACATCTACAGGGGAACAACAAAATGATGGCAGATACTTCTAAGAGCAGCCAAAGTATTCGCCCAGTATCACATACTGCAACGTACAGGCAGTAAACAATTCTGATAAGCTGTGTGCAAAGCTAATACAGAACTTAGAGTTAACACCTATTTACCGTGAAATTTTCAACATAGTTAAGTATTTAACTGTTTTAATCACAAATAGTTTTATCACATTTGAAGTTCTTCAAATATATAGGCTGCACATATACTCCAAATTCCATTTTAATGACCTTTATTCCTCTTAGTTTTTTTCTTCTGTGTTTATATCCTTTATTCAATTCCCCATGAAGGTACAATCCTCTACAATCGAAAGCAAGATTATCACTCACAGCTCAATCCCATTTGCTATTTTCAGTCTCCAGAAGAATATGTTAACATATTTATACACACCCCTCCCTTTTGCCTGCTCAAGCACTTCTTGTGCACATCTTTGCAAGCACCAGGCTGACCACCTTTCCCTATCTCCCCATATAACAGAAATTCAGTTAGCCTGGCCTCTCAGGTGAGGCACTACAGGAAGGCAGCTGCTTCCTTCTGTGCTTCTGGCTCGCTCTGCCATAGTGTAAGGCTCAACTCTCTCCAGAACACATGCCAGTGGGGAGTCAGGCAGAGCAGAAATCCATTCTGTCACAACGATTCTCTTTTGTAATCACAACCCCCACCTTAAACAAGCGGAAGCCAATTATTGCACAAGGCAAAATCACTGTAAAGAGGTAGCTCCATCACTTGCCTTCAGTCAGTTTAAAAATGCTTTACTGCTCACACAACTCAGTATGGTCTGCAGCAGGCCAGACCATTGTGTTAGAATTAACCAGTGTTTTGCAACATAAACTCCGAACTGCAGCTCCAGGATTTTGAGTTTCAGGCATGGGGTTTTGATGACGTGAAGCTGAACCAATTTGGAGTGAGTTTAAACAATTAAACTTCTACTTTTTTTTTAACAATATAAAACTTCAAAGTTGTATTGGAACTCTTCAAGTGGAGCCTGAGATGGTGCCAAATTGTCTCAGTTTTCCTCATTCTACAGTTGATGACCTATTCCTATTGCTGCAGGCACTTTCAACTGTTATTGCTGAGCTTTTGCAATAGGAGGGAAGTATCCTGAAATTAAAATGGAGTGAGGAAATACACACAGAGGCACCTGTGTGTGTATATGTATCTATATATGCATTTTTCATTGAGTTGTTAATAAAAACTTTCACTGTACCATTTCTATAGACTAATTTTAATGTTAATCATATCAGGATCAAAAACAAAATCCTTGAGGATACAACTACAAGAACGTCTTGTGGTTTGGAAGTTGGAATTACCAACCATTGTTGGTAACTCATCTATTTTTGTTTTAATTGAGAAGACTGGTCCCAGCTAACACTAAAGACTAAAAGCAGCTTACTCCATTCTATCTGCCTATATAAGTACAATTTGAAAATCTTTTTTGTCTGAAGCCCACTGTTGCACTGATACTGCAAAATTTAGCCAGTACATTGAACGTGTAAAGCCCCGTCTAAGTTAGGAGAGGAGCACAGCTGGAGCCCATCGACAGGAAACACCATTACCAGGATCCTGGAGGAGCAGACACTGCCTTCTTGCTGCCATAAAGGAAAGGCAGTCACATTGTTGGAATGCTGTTTGGAAACCCTGGGTTTATCACAGCCACACACTAAATAGTGCATGGGTTTCCAGTCACTCACAGCTCACTGGCCAAGCTCAGCAAACAAGGAAGAACTTGCATAAAGCACTCACAGAAGTTGAAAACATAACAGGCAATATTCTGTACCAGCTCCCTAAATAGAAAGAATTCCACACATATTCAGCACCTAGAAAATTCCCCGAAGTGATGGAAACATTCAGAAAAGCTCCTCCAGCTAGGAATCAAATTAATATTTATTGTGACTTTAACTTTTCTCCAGATTCATTGAATGCACAGGTAATTAAGTATTCATTCAGACTACTGCTAAGAGGGGCAGGACAATTTATATGCTTAGTATGGCATCCAGGCTTCACAGAGCAAAGACAATTAGAGACCATGTAATAAACCAAGATGCCACATCCTGTCTCATTTTATTTGTTGCTCTCTGCTCACATGTTGATCACAAGCAGGTCAAGCACAGCTCCTATGCCAGGAGAATGCTACCAGTCAGGCTCAAAGAGCACAAGGCTACTAGAAAGCCCAACATAGAACTGTCTGAAGGTAACATTGCCAAGTCACTCTAACCCCTAATGATGGACTTGGCCATTTCCTACTGCAAAACCATGAGATGTATGCTCACAGCCAGAGCCACATCCTGGATGATACCCTGAATCCTGATGCCACCCAACTCTCTGTCTACTGTACAATGGGTATTTTAAATGTCCACAGGTCTTATCTATAGAAATATTTTCACATACAGTCAACAGAAAGGTTTACCAGCCCAATACAATTCAAGCAATGGAGCAGTTATTTGCCCAAGTTAGGTGTTTTCAACACAGCCAGCTCAGCTCTCCTCTTCTACATCATCTGAAAAAGTCTTGGGGGTCTCCTAGATTCCACAGCAACCTGTCAGATTACAACCCTACATGCCCTGAAAAATCCCTCAATTTTCCTCTTAACAAGCACTTTATTGCATTTTGGTTAGGCAACACCCTTGAACAGCGTGGTAACTCCTACAGCTCACTTGGTTCAACAAGGGGCCCAAAGTACAGCCAAGCAAAATGCTTGGTACTGGGAGCTGTCCCACCGGAACACAATGGTTCTTGGCAGTACATCAGTAGATAAATGTTTGCAGAATCTTTTTATTTTTGTACAAACAAAATATCCTTTGTATTTTTTCCAATGTATCAAGGACAGCTGAACAGATCTTACACTCTCATTGATAAGATTTCTACAGTGTTTCACTAAATCCATTGTTCTTACTCAAAAATATTTTCTTCACGTTACTTAAACTAGAACAAAGCTTCACAGACCAACTCTAGCATTGGTATAAAGATTTTTATAAAATACTTAAAATTAACTCCATATTGCAATAAATTAACCACTCTTATTACAAGCAAGAATAATCATCAGGTCCGGTCAAAATTTTAGTTGTTGAACTTGGGTCTATTTTGTCTTTTCTTTCAACAAGCTGTAACAAGAAACAAGTAGCATCCATATGGGATTAGACAGTTTCAAAACACAGTAAATTCACTATAAAATAGACATCAATCCTCATAATACAACTATGGAAATACTATCATATTCATTTTCCAGACTACCAAACCAGATTAGTATGGTAAATGGCATCCAAACCCATGTAATGAGGCATTGACAGAACCATGACTGAATTCAGAAGGACAACCTCAAAGGAGGTACTCACATAATCAACTCTTCAATTAGGGCCTAAATGTATATCCTCTTTGTTCTAGTCATGCTCAAAAACTAGTAAAAAATATACAGTAAGTGAAAACTACATTATTTTTCAAGTGATGTGTTTGACACTGCAATTTACTATGTAAATCAAAAGCAGCATTTACAGGCAGCAGAAAGGATGACAAAGAATTCATACTAAACAGTCAGAATTACAATGCAGGAACTGCTCTGAAAGTCTTGCTAGAAAATAATGTGTTTTGTATTCATTATTCATTTATTTCTAAACCAACATGTCACACATGTCCAAGAGGGAACAAAAGAGCCACAGTAAATGGCTTTATTCTACTAACTCTATCAGGAGGCTTGTTTAACCAATGTCAATTTTAGAGATAATTTTGTCTATGTATAAAATAAAAAACCAACTAAGCTCCAGACAAGCATGATTACATCAAATCCATAATGAGAGGAGAAGAAGAGAATGTTTGGGTACCATGGGAGTTATTTTGTTGAGAAAATCTAGTACTGAACTCACTTACAGTATCATCTGCATCAGAGAAACCCTGGAATGTCTTCTTAGTTAATATAAACTGGCATTTTCTAAAAAAATACTTTCTACACATTTTTAAGAAGCCTGATGTTTAGAGTTAAAAAAAATTCAACAGTTAGACAAAAAATTTTGGATTTAGAGAAAATATGTTTAAAATGTAATTATATTAAGCTTCATCCATATTTGTACTACTGGTCTGACAAGACAATTAGCTAAAGGTATGACTACTTAAAACTCTAACATGATGCCTCAAAATGCCTCTTTTGGGGAGAGAGGGCGCAATTACATATTAAAGGACTATCACATGCATTCTAACAAAGGGTTGAGAGATAACTACTGCAATAAATTCAGTAACCTACCATCTGTTTGTGATTTACTGAGAAATATCGTACTGGCCCGTGGATGATCTGATGGGTTGAATTCCATGTTCAAATCTGGAAAGAAAGAACACCACAAAAACCATTTATGATTATCCAATGGCAGACACAGATTTTCTCATTCTTTTTAATAACACCAAGTTTACATACTGAAGCAGCTACTGTAAATCAGAATCCATCTTGAGGCCCACTTTTTTATCCTTCTTTGCATAAGTGGTTCTTTTTGGCATGCAAATCATTTGCATCAACACAGCTTTGGGATTAGACTTCAGTTCTAAGGGCTAATTTTGGATTAAAACAGATAAAGCAGCTTGAGAAGCTAGTACACAAGAAGCCAGGAATTTCCAATTTATCACCACTTTCTTCCCACCATGCCCCAAAGCCACAGCCTGGCACAGGAACACAGCTTGTTATATGTAATTATTGAAGAATTAAGTACTACAAACAAATGCACAACCCTGTACAGATAAACAGGTTTCCAAGATTACACATTATTTAAAAAAAGTAGCTATTTCCAACTGAATGTAAACAAGTAAAATCTAGGCCAGAGTGTTTTAGATGGTCAAGATTAGAAAAACATGGCACTTCCACAGATTAACACTCTCTTTGCTGTAACAACTTTGAAGAAAGAAACAAAAACCCCCACAACTACAAAAAAAAACCAAAAAAAACCCCAACCCCCCCACAAAAAAAACCCCAAACCAGTCCTAAAAGATATTTGCCAGTTACAAATTCAAATCTATCATACATTATACAAACTTCTGTGAATGATTTTCCTTATCAAGGTTAAAATCCATTGAATTTATTTGTTCCCAAATTCCACTCCATTACCAATTTGCTAAAGCTTACAGGCCTGGATCCACTGGAAAACATGCTAGTAAAATTGTACATAATTTTTTAGCATTTACTTGCTCTCCCAGTGTGGCTTTCCCAACCTTAGTTCTCTTACATTCTCTCTATCTCCAAATGCACGTTCTTTGGCATTTTAAGCAGGCTGTGTGAGACTATATAGGAGCACTGATCTGTTTATCTTCTGTGATTATTACAGTGTTTTTACAATTCTCTCATTCCCCTTTCATATCCTTGTGAAAGCTCAGTAAATTAAGCTCCAGGTCTTAGGAAAAGAAAACAGTGTCTTTCTGCCCCAGGGTCAAATTCTTGTGTCTACAGCTTTCCCTGTTCCTTCAGCATCCATGCCCATACTTCGCTCTCTTGCCCTTTTATTTAATAATTTATTAGGTCTTCCACTTCCCTGCATTTTTCTCCTCACCACACACCTCTTTACAAATGTACTTTCTATTTGTATTTTTCCCTTTTATGCTCTCTTGGTCTCCTTTTCATCTCCCTGCATTCTGTAGTCCATGAGATGAGCAGCCTGACATGCTGCTGGAAACTTGGGCACAACTTCTGGGAAAAAAACTGATCTTCTTTCTACAAGGAAGAATGAAGAAACACAGAAGTGCAACTTCTCAGCTGCAAATGGTCTTCTTATTACTATTATCATTATTATCAATGCCACAAAAGAAAGGGAATCAAGGGATTTCAAGGGAAAGCTATTTTCATTGTCCCAGAAATCACAGACAAGTTTGGAGAAGATCCCAAGAAAGTCATTTTATACTAGGAGTTCTGACTTCACAGGACTATGAACTAGAATGTTTTCATGTTACTCTATGCATCTTATTTACACATCTAGAAGAAAAAAAATAATCACCCATTGAGACAGACAACACTGGTAGAGACTGTTTTGCATTTCAGGATGGTTTTTCTGTTAAGCTGAACTCAAGATGCTTTTCCTTATGTGAAGAGTAATCAGCACTTAAAAATGCAAAATACATTATATTTTAACAACCTCATTGTCTTCTATCAGCACAATACACCACCAGAACAAGAGAAAAAAAAAAAGAGCCTTTTCTTTTTTAAAACACTACAGATCTTTTTTTTTCTGCAAACGTTTTAACAGCAGTACAAATTCAGTCAATAAAATAGGATCAGGAACACAAAACTGAATCCAGCTTGCAAAACACAGAAAACTAGAAAAGCACTTCTTTCCTTTAAGCCTAGAAAATTACCTGCTTGAGGAATAACAACCTGGTACAGGCTCACAGTTTGTTTGCAGGGCTGAAAAGAAAGGAAAACCAAATGCCACATCTTACAGTCAAGTCACATCTCCCAAAGATGCCTGTGTTACAAGGTGCTATTCTGCAGAAGCAGTAAACCAACAGAGGACTTACAAGTCTGTCTGAAAAAAGCATGAACTACCAAAAAAACACTGGCTCTCAGATAAACTGTTATTCTCTTGACAGGAGCTGAAAGAAGGCCAGCAAAATCCCATCTCAGCAGAAAACAGTCCAGGGATTTTTAATTATCTTGGCAGAGCCAATGGTCCACAGCCAGGGAGCAACTGTGGCTCCTTCCCACCACAGACCCCTACAGAGCAGCACACATCCTCCTCTCTCCACATCCCTTCCCTCACATCCTCCCCAGCAACAGCAACCACCAAACACATCCATCTGTCCTTCCTAAACTGCCTGCACAAAACTCAGAGGAGAACGGGGGTATGGGGAAAAGCAAAGCCTATTTTAAGCAGCACAACAAGGCCAGAAGAGGACAGATGCTGCTGAGAGGGGCTGGCTCCCCACACCCCTCTGGTCCTGCAGGCAGAAGCAAACACTGTCTGGTGTGCACCTGCAACTCAACCCCTCCCAGCTCCTCCTCGGCCTTTGGGTTAGGCAAACCCAAGCATCCCACTTGTGGCACCACATCACTCCAGACCACCACTGCTGGCACACTGGGGTATTAGAATGGGTAATTCACAACATGTAAGATTTCAGTCTCTGCTGGTTCTTAGATGTCTTAATTCATTGTACAACTTTAAAACAAATGTATTTTTGAATATGGCAACAAATCCTGACAGATTTGTCACTACAATACACATTACAGAAGAAAGAGCTCAAATGATACATAAATATCTAAAGCCAATACCCAAGGGCATCATCCATAAAAAGGTTAACTCCTTCCTAAAGAAAATAGTATATTCATACTGCTTTTGTGTTATTACTAGCTCTTTCTAGTATTTGAAAAGTACCATGAAAACCAACCATAATAGGAAAGGTTTACCCATTTTGTTATGAAACAGTCAAAGACAAAAAGAGCTCACACAATATATACTCACACAAGCAATGGTCTGTTATTCAAAAGAGGAAAATGAGAACCAGAATTTTAAGTCTCAAAACCTGCACAAAAATGTTCTTCATTGCTAACAGTCTGCTCTGCAACCCACCACAGCCTTTAAATGAAAGAATAACAGTGGGTGCTTCTTCCAACAGTTATCCAGCACTTCAAAATAGAAAAAGCCATGGTCTCGTAGGTAGTCCAAAGTAGCTAGTCCAAATCTTTTGATGCAGCTTTCTTTTCTGTTTAACAGAATTGGAATATTTTTCTATTTTTCCTAGTTCAAAGATCAAGTTTGTTTTGAATTTTTTTTTTAACTAAAGGACTGTTACACTATGCAAAATACAATCCACATCCTGTAAACACCTCAACAGTCTGGTACCCCAAGAAAATTTCAGGGCTTTTGTCTTCTAAGCATTAGGAACCAACAGTACGTGTCTATAAATACATGTACACATGCACATATCTAGATCTACAGACTGACTGATAGTTGCATATTTAAATTAAACCTAATTTTTGGTTAGCCAAGGCAAAGTCAGACACACACACTTCAAATAAGAGATCATATGTCTAAAAGAATTCACACAATTTTGGAGGATTTGGACAAGAACAGTTACAAATGCATGCAAATATACTTAAGATGGCATTCTCTTATTTGCTTAACAGCAGCCAAATTAACAGTTATTATAATGGCCATCTTGATGCATTACACCAAAATAAAATCACCCTCAGAAGAAAAAAAAAAAAAAAAAAGAGTAGATTGTGCATATAACTTAATTTGGTACATAACTGTGCTGGAGTTAAAGACAACCACCAGAAGACCCCAATAAGATTCACCCTGTACACTATGAGAAACATAATTCGAAAAGCTACAGCAGCTGCATTCAAATATGGCCATAAAAAGAAGCAAATTGTAAAACAATTTGGCTTCAGACTTGGGCTAAAGCCCAGACAAGATTTTAAATCTCAAAACAAGATCTTACAAAGCATTACTGAGAGAAAAAAAACTGAGCACAGCCTCAGTTTGCACTTTTTAAAGAGCAAAGAGTAAGAATAAAGTTTAGATGAGTGTAGAGGTGAGCTACAAGAGTGACAGACTGCTAAAAATGCCTTCAATTGAGAGTCTTGATACTGTAACTGAAGAAAAAGGAAAACCAGGAGGTCTCTGTTTTCTACATACAACTTCGTAAGTACTGGAAGCTCTCTCTAATTTAGCACACAATGTAACAAAAAACAGTGGAAAATGAAAGCAGAAAGAAAGATCTTAATTATGACCTTGGATGATAAAAGGAGGACAATTAGGCAGTGAAGCTCCACACCCAAGGAACATGCACTCAACTTATCTTGATGTTTTCCTTTTTGAGAAGATTGCTTCAGCCAAACATCTTTAGGCTTTAGTCCAGCATGAGTATTTGGGCTCAATTTAAGAATAACTTATGCAAGTTACTTGCTTATGATTCATATGCAGGTCAGATCAGATGATCCCAGGGGCCTCAAGCCTAAGGTCTATAAAATCCTCAGAAATAGCAATATTTAAATTATTAAGCACAAAAGCTCAGCAAATCCCAGTGGTACATCTGTAAACTTTCTAAAACTGCACTAAGTTCTGCTGCAATTCTTCAGAAAGAGGTACATTTTCAAACTTGTGGCCAGAATACATTATGCAAGATGAAAACAGTAAAGGATGAGACTAAATCTTTTGTGGCAAAACTTTAACAAAAAACCCAACTGCTTCTTCAGCTCATGAGTCTTACTGTGATAGGAGAGGACATGACAAGAGAATGAAGGATGGGTGCTGTAGGAACCAGCTTCTGAGCAGTACACATCAAAGCTTCTACATGACACAAACAGGAAAAACCAACACAGTTGCTGCTTTTCTAACAGTGCAGGTGAGCTGCAGCACAGGGAGCAGGTCTGAAAATGTGTCTATTATGTTAGAAAAATGAGATGTTATTTCCTTCCTTTTGAACAATGAAAGTCAGGTAAGTTTGCACCACCAAAGCTCTGATGCTGATTTGATAACAGAATAAAGTCTAAACTCAATAAACCACCGGTTTGAGTCTTACTCAATTCCAAAATAACCTAGTGAAATTCTCTCCTTCCTTCTGTTTGCCCCTGGGACCACAGGCTATCACTGCCACTGCGAAGCCACCATTATCATTTAGGAAAGAGATAATGTCCCATAGTAATGGCTTCTCATATGCTTCAAAATTAAATTAATCCATGTTTCTTCATTCTGTAAGAATGTTTTTTTAAATTATTTAAAGGGACTTGAGGTAAGAACAGACCTGTCCAGGGCATGATGCAGAGGAAACTAAGCTGACCAAGCACTACACAAATTACTTTACTTTGCCATCTTTTCTCCACCCACAGCCTGACACTACAGCGTGACTGCCTGCAGTGGGTGGAAAACAACAAAAACACCACCAAGGCTCTTATCGAGCAATGCAAGCCATGAGTAATATCTAAACCCTCCAGGCTTCCAGGAAGCGTGTCCAAACAGAAGAGAAAACAATCACCACAGCAGCAAAGGGAAAGGGAAGCACAGGTGACCCGAGCTAAGGGGATGGCTTAGAGATGGAGATGTCATGGAGATGTCAGAGGCAAGGCTTTCCATGTGCCCTGACAGGGGTGGGAAGCAGCATGGCTGTGACTCCCCAGCCCATTCCACCTCGGTGCACCGGCAGCACCTGAGGTGTAATTTGTCCAACTGGCAGGAAGAGTGAAGTTGCTCCTGCTCTCACTGTACCAGCCCCTAAGAATGAGTTGATGTCATCTGTGGGAAGAGAAACAGAAAGAGCATTCTCCAGGCACAAGACAGGGAGATAAGCTTCCTCAACACTGAACCTAGAAAAAACTGATGAAATAAATTCCAGAAGTCGTAATTCATTACATCTTGTGCCTTTCTGCTTCTTTCTTACTCTGGTGGGCTCCATTAATCTGGTGGGCTGCTCCCCTCTATTAACAGCAATTTGCCACAAGTACAGTAATGAAAATACTTCCTTAAATGTTATTATATTATTAGCATTCCCTGAGGAGTTGGTAAAAGGACACCTCAGCTAAGATCTCCCTCATCTGTCTATAGTTAAATGAAGCTAAAAACAAAACTAAAATACAACAGAGAACAAAGAAACAAAATGGATAAAGGCTCCCTTACTATTGTTATCAATTTTCTTAGATTTTATTTTAAAGCACCATAATTTATGCAAAAGAGGCATGAACCTTACATTCAGAAAACCCTACAACTAAATCTAGCAGTAAAGTTTTCATTTGAGATTTTCATACATTAATGTCTCCAAACATGGGATACACCAAACACTGGGACTAAAATAATTCACTGGGACAAATAAATAAAGCACTGGGGTGCTTTCTGTTCAGAGGTTATCAAAACTTTCAAGCCAAAACAAGACAGAATTGCATAGGCTGATTTCACTGGCTAGTAACAGTAACTGCACCTGCTTTTACACTAAAACTTCCAAGATGTGATATCCATTACTAGAAATTTCAGCTTATGTCACTCAAACAACACACAAGCACAGCACAAAGATTTACCAGTATCAGACCACAAGATCTAGCTGGAACTTTTTACAATCCTTCATGTCTAATCTAAGCAGCAACTAACCTACCACAAATGAAAATGCCTCTCAGCTGCATGCAGTATTCTTGCAAGAACGAATGTTTGTGATCATGTTCCAGTACACTTTAACACAGATTATAAAAAGAAAAGCAAGTTGGAAATTGGAAGACTTTCAAGAGCCAATTGGCTGGAAGGGTAAACTCCTTTAGGTTTGGCTAGGTTGCTGGAAAAACTTGGATGTGATCTTTGCTACCCTGGAGCTACGGTATTCTCTGCCTACCATTCCAAGCAAACAACGGGCACGACATTTCTCAGCAAGTTCCAATTACATGGTGACTCTGTTCCAGGCTCTGCTCTGAGCTCAGTTTTCGAGGGAGGCAGGGACAGTTCATCAATAAAAGAAACCCTCTATGGCAAATAATGCTCGTTTCTGTACAGTTGTGCCTGACCAGTCAGCCAAGTAACAGCCCAGAGCAGTTCTTACAGGCACAGCTGTATTTATTTTCTCTTCTAGAGGCAAATCACAGATATAACTTTCCACAGGGTGAACAAGATTTGTATCCAGGATTTTTAGTTTTGTATTACTTTTCAGGATTTGCTTTCCCTTACACAGCAGTCTATCCCAGCTAACTAGACACATTTCAAGAGCAAATTAAATGATCTGATATTACTTGATACATGAGTTTCTTGTTTAATGTCTCCTTACATTTAGAACATGAAAGATACCAATTATTAAATCTTTTCCCTTTCAAGGTCATCTCATGGAAGTTTTTCAGACATTCCAGTACTGCATTTATTAGTTTTTGCTTTAACTGTAACCAAAATTAATTTTAAAAGTTTTACTGATACATAAGACAGAAGACAAGAAAAAAAATATTAATGCAAACACTTCTCCCTTCCCTGCAGAAAAATAGAGATGAAAAGATTATTTCTCCCCATTACATGAAGAATTCAACAGGGACTGAAGAGAGCAACAATTCTGTGCTATTATTAAATCAGGAACATTCCCCTTATTTAAATACAACTGTCCACCGTAAAAAAGTGCCTAACACAACATATAAGACTGTGCATACATGCATTTCCATCATACTCAAATACTGCTCCTCTGGCTTTTGAGAATATCATAGAATCAGTGAATTATAGAATTATTTAGGTTGGAAAAGACCTCTAAGATTATTAACCCAGCACTGCCAAGTCCACCACTTGGATGGTCCAACCATGTCCCTAAGTGCCACACCTACAGTCTTTAAGAGACCTCCAGGGACGGGATTGTCACTGACAGGCTACATAGTTCAGTGAAGCCTACAAAGACAACATTTCAAAAACAGCAGCACGACCTGCAGGCAACCTAAGATGCCTAGCAAACATCCAAGAGAAAAAAAACACTTCTTGAACATTAACATCTTAAGATGGAGACATTAAATACTATTTATTGTAGAAGTTAAAATCATAGAGAAAATCCAAGTTTAAAGTGTCCTGAGATTAATACTAATGTGAACACAAATACTAGCTGGAAGAATATATGCTCCTACTTTGTAAGATTTCTAAGTATGCTTTTAAAATTTATATTTTTTCAGTCTTTCAGCCTGTACTAATACCCTAGCAGTAAACTTGGTAAAGATAAATTCAGACTGGGTAACTAGAAATTAGTGATGAAAAGGCAAAAGAGAAATTTAAGTGCACTACTCAGTCCTTTTTCTATTCTTATTGTATGAAAGAAGAACCAGTAGTCAAAACAGACTTAATTAAAAAACGCTGAAATTTACTCAGTTATTTTTAAAAGTAAGCTATATGAATAATGGAATGCAAATATTTAAGCAGCCTTAGACAACCAAGGACTGAAAGGGAAAAAAACCATCCAAAATTATCAAGTTTTTCCTTTTGCACCGTTCCAAGTCTTTGGAATATGTTTCAAGGTATGCACACAGCAGAAATTAAAAGACCTATCCCAGTGAGGCTCATTTCCTTCTAGGACCTACACATGAAGATATCTGAGGACATAATGCAGGCTGGAGTCAGGCTAACAAGTTGACCTTCTCTCCAAGTCTATATCTCAAAGGAGCACTTAACTGTGACTTCCCAGGGAGGCTATGCATGTCCCAACCTGGCAGTGTTGAAGGCCAGGCCAGATAAAACTGGTCTAGTGGAAGGTGCTCCTGCCCATGGCAGGGGGCTGGGACTGGATGATCTTTAGGATCCTTCCAACTCTCAACATTCTGTGATTCTACGGTGAGTCCATCACTTCCCTGGGCAACCTGTGCCAACAGCTGAGAATCCTCTCAGTAAAGAATTGTTTCCTAATACCCAATCTAAACCTCCCCCGATGCAACTTGAGGCCACTTCTTGTCCTATCATTGGTTGCCTGGAATGAGAGGCCAATTGCCACCTGGCTACAGCCTCCTTTCAGGGAGTTGTAGAGAACAATAAGGTCTGAGCTACCTTCCCTCCAGCTCCCAGCTCCCTCAGCCCCTTCTCCCAACACTTGTGCTCTAGTCCTTTAAGAAGCTTCACTGTCCTTTGGACACACTCCAACACTCAAGTCATGAAGCATGACTCATTTTACATTACCCTAAAACATCTGAAGTGTAAAACACAGTAATGGCATGTAGACTGTCTATTCTAAAAGCCACTTATTTTGATCAAACTATCCTGACATACAAGAATATCACTTTCCCTTCACTTTATCTGACTGAAAATCTAAGGCCAGCAAAGTGAAACAACTTCTCAAATATGGTGCCTTTAAGATTTTCAATTTCCTGTTAAAATTGCCAAGAATGGTGACAGGCACGTGTGTGAGCATGCCTGCCTTCCTTCCTGACAGCACGTCCAAGGCATGCTACAGGATAAAGGACACTGATAATCCTTTAGGTGAACACTGTCTTCACAGAAAGCCTCCCACCAGTCTTGTAAATTTTCTTCTTTTTTTAAGAAGAATTCAACCTAGAACCTAGAATCACCAAGAATCACAACTTGTTCATATGTAGGATATCTAGGATTATCAAGCAGGCATGCTGGAATACACATAAACTGACTCCAGAGCCAAGGAAAAGCATTCCCTAGGACCTTACAGGTTTTCATGGACAAAAATTCACTCTGAAGCACTGTTTTCATTATACTGAGAGTGTAACATGACTTTTGGAATGAAAAGCTTACACTGGGACAGCAAGTGGAGTCCTGAGAGTCCATCACACACAAGAGCTCCCACTGCTTCTGACTCCTTGGCACTGAGGACTGACAGAGCAGGTTTCAGCCCAGCAGACAGGGGTGGCCTGAGCCAGACCCAGCAGGTGCAGCAGCCTCCCTCAAAGGTCTCAGAACTGCAAACAGCCATCTGCCTCAACTCATCTGGGTGAACACACTGTCAGGGACACACAGCTGAAGCCAAGTGAAACTGCTCTCAACACTTCTCACCAAAAGGCAAGGAATGTGCATGGCATTTCAGTTCTGCTGTTAGAATACAAACATGGGGCAAGGCTTGCTCTCATTTTTTCAGAAGCATGGTCCACTCTAAATATTATAAGTAATATAAACAATAACACTTCATATAAACAATAACACTTCCACAAAACCTTTTCCCCCCCCAGTAATCATATATGATATAGCTGCCTTCAAGCAATGTAGGCTGCAGAGAGAAACTACAGTGCCCATTTTAACAGCATCTTGCTTTGCACTCCTGGGCTTTGCTGCTCATTTTGTCACTGATAATCTTTTCATTTTGTTACTAGACCACACTTGTGGGCACCTGAATACTCAGGTTCCCAGTTCCACCTTCTCTCATACTTACCCTCCTTGATTAAATACCACAGAGCCAGCAAGAGCACACTGGATGTGATCCTACCACTGTGCCCACCTTTAGGAATACAGGCTGGTGTCTCACAACTCCAAGTGCATTTCTACATAAAGCAGCAGAATGTCACCACCTGAACTGCTCCATCACCTGTTTCCAATGGTATTTATTAACACCTTAACTACTGCCTGCTTTGTCAACATCACTCGTGCTCCACTGACAGCAGACGTAGCAAGGAAAGGAACTAAGCCACTGTCCTATTAACCTCAAATTGAAATTTATGCATTTCTCTAATGCCCCTGTGACACTGAGCACCACAAATGCTTTCTCTCTAACACACTTTTACTTAACTTATACACCACTTTAAAATTAATTTATTCAGCCTTACTAGGTTAAAAGGCAGACAGAAGGGAACATAAAGCATTGTGAAAGACTTTTTTTAAAAATTAATATTTTTAAAAAAAGTTATTTTTCTTCACATAAATGTGTCAGAAAAAAAAATACATTATTATTCACTTACCACTCATTATGATACCTACTTTACATGACACATGTAAAAGCTTTTAAGCACAGTATCATTACAGACTTAAACAAATTACGCCAGCTGATGCCATACCAAATTATTTCACTTGTTTCAAACAGTATTACCATGCTCTCCCACCAAGAGACATGAAGCCATCCACACCCCAAGAGAGGCTGGCTGTGAACCCAGCTGCTCTTGCCACAAATTTAACCTAGAGGTTAGCAGCTGTCAGGGAATTATTGTCACTGAGCCAAACATACAGTACTAGTCAGCGGAAGTGTTGGGTTAACCTACAGCAAAGCGAGGCAATTTTACTTGAAGACACAGAAAAATGCAAAGGTAGCAGCAGCATCTTCATCATTTCACAGCTGAGCTGACATTATGAGCTGGAATCTTAGATTGAAGCATGATCTGCAGCTTTGCACGAAGGTGCATGCATTTCACCATTCCTCAAACACAGACACTATTGCCACACAAATCAGTAAGAAACTGCATAACTTTAAAGATTCATTATATTCTGCAAACCAGGGCACAGGAGCCTGAGCTGCACCTCTACTCTGCATCTGGAAAAAGACATCTTATGACACTGATTGAAGCTCTGAGGAGCTCTCACACCGGCCCAGCAGGGTAGGATGAGTTTACCCTTCCTCGTTCCCTTACAGAAATGATTTTTCAAAGTGACAGTGAAAATGGCATATTTCCAGGCTCTCTTCTTTTCTTTTGCTTCCCTACTGAGCTGTGTGACCCAAAGTTAAAGTAAGTAGGTAATCTCTGAAATACAAAGAGAAAAATATCAACCCTGGTTTCTCAGAAAATTTAGTGCAAGTGTATTACACAACACTTGCAAAGGTACATTTCTGACTTCAGGGACATCAGCTGCTTTTTTAATATGCAAAAATGTAACTTGTAATCTTCTCTGAGGACTCCAGGATATTTGGCAAACTACAATAACAGGCTTTCAATTTTTCCCCTGCAGATTTGTATTCACACGGCAACAAAATTACCAAGCTAGCAAGCTACAGTGTCAAAATCATACATACAAATTGTTACCTAAAACTGAAAAGTCAACTGATACTACAAACCTCTTAGCAGTGAACCTCTACATCCGTCAATGTATGCAAAGGCCCATAAACATACACAGTTAAAGCACATGTGCATGTGGATGCACACATGTGCATTACTCAGCTGTCATGGTGCCCCAGTGCCCAGAAGGCTCAGTCCCATTAAAGGCAGAACAGGTTCCACACTGTTCCTAACACGTATCCACTTCAGACACAGCCATGACATTATTACCCATACTCCAGACACTACACCTTCTAAAACCTAAACCCCTGCCACTTTCACACTCATGCAGCCCATATACCAGGCACACAAAGAGAAGCAAGAAGAAGAAATATGATAATCGAACTGTGAAGAAAAGATGTCTTTAATTGACATTTATTTTAAGTCTTTCAGTTCTTTAATCAATATCTGTTCTCAGAAGAGTCAGCTCAGACTAAGTGCTGATCTTGAGGAAGCACCTTACAACAACTGAATATGTTATGAATTGTCACTATAGGAGCTACCATTTCCAGTGAGATAAAAAGCAGTATATTAATATTTTGTTATTTGCTGCGAATTTATAGAAATCTCAAAAATTGCCATCTATCTTCATCATGATTTAACTTATTTATCCGAATAGCTCTAAACAACCACAGAAAACTCTTAAATTTACTTTTGAGTCAAAATTCTACAGAAATATTCTGTTCTGGTCTCAAAATTTAAATTACTTCCAAGATTACAGAGGCTCAATGCCCAGGACTAGTAACACCCAGCCCCAGTGCAGCAACTGGTTTCAGACTGAATATCTTGCAGCTCTCAAGCTCTAGATAAAAGCCCTGGACAACTAAAAAAACGATAAAAGCAATTTCCTATTTGTTTTTTTTTTTCACAAGTCAGGTGCCATCACATGTAATACACAAGTCTTAAGGCTGACCTCATCAAGTAATGCAGCCATTCTAAATCCAGGCAGATAAAACCTTACAGACCAAACCCAGAACAGGAATACCTGTGCCATTGGAAAGAAGGGGGAGAGGCATTGTGAAACAGAACTCCAAAGACAAGTCACAGAGCAAGGTTAAATTATGAGCAGCATGGGCAAAAAAGTTGAAGGGGGTACTGCTATTTCTATTATAGGTGAGGAACTGAGGTAAAGGAATACAGTCAATGCCCTATAAAACTCCCAGTGCCATTCTGCACTTAGTCCATAGCTCTGTAGATCAGACTCTAAGCATCAATCTAGGCAACCAGAAAAAGAAGAGAACATACTTAGGGGGTCACAGGACTACCTTGTCCAAACTTAATAGTTACTTTTCAGATGTCTAACTCAGAGCTAGTCATTCAGTTGCCCCTCAATAAACAAAGTACGCACTTCTAGAAGTGCATTTGTTTAGCAACTATTTCACAAAATCCTAAAAAAATTGTTAGGGATAGAACAGACACATCGTACTCTGGACATACGGACTGTTTTCCACTGCCTATACATGGAACCAGTGGTGACAAAGTTAGTCTAAACCAAGATGCAGTCACCTGAGGTTAAAACACATCACTCTTCTCTTGGTTATAAAGTTTCTGATTTGACTGTGTCACTCAGGACAAGCTGATGACTCGTCACTATGCATTGTGAATGAGGCTGGACTCTGTCCTCACATCCCACTCTCTCTTGATGTCCTCCATATACAATCTTTATTTCACCAACAAATCACACTGGATTCCTACAGACAAGCTCTCCTTCACTGCACTGACTGATGCATTACTTGGACCAGTCCATTCTCAGTACAAGATGAGGCAGGACAGGAGCCCTGTCAAAAAACAGCATATGGACATATAAGAAATCTGGGAAAGACAGATAGAATCAAAGAAATTTAATCTAATCTTAAAAGTTCCAGAATCAGTTTTTCTTCATTAATCTTTTAAGCCTTTTCTCAAAACCATGAGTATACATTAAGTTTGCTCGAACATCCGTATCCTTTTCTCAGAAAAACCTGTTGCTCCAAGAAGCCTTCCAGATTCAGGAGAGGACCTACTAAAATGCCAAGTAATATCATCAAACGATTTGTTCTTCCTCAGGAACAGAGACAGACATAGTCAGACCTCCCTTATCTTTCCTGATACATTTATTGACAAACATACCAGGAAATTAATTTAAAAATATATGTATAATAATGCACTTCACTAACCCAGTCACGCTTCTAACTATTCACATTGACACTATGTGTTGCTTACTTATTAAGCAGTATCTCATTTCCAGATTACAGGAACTGTTCCAGGTACCAAGGCTACTGGAAAGACACATCCAAATGTCAGGCCATATGTAATGTAACATTTTTGAACAAACACTTCCTGTTTTTGCTTGCTGGGGAAATGCTAATTTAATTCACCAAGTTCAATTCTTCTGAGCCTTTTTTTTGCCTTAAATAGCTCAACATGTTCAAATGTTCATTGCCAAATTCAGACCTATACTCAACCCATTAGACACACTGAAAGCAGCAACAGTGAATTGCTACCACAGCTAAAGCCACCACACGTGGGCCTAGAACACTGCTTTAAGAGTTGCTATGAGAAAAGAGAATCAGAAAGACAATATATTAAATCAGAAAAGAGAATATCTAATGCAGCATGCTAATCAGACTGATTTCATCAAGCCTCCTCCAAGACAATCTACTGAGGGAATCTACTGACAGGGAAGAATAACCACATCATTAGCTATTTGTACATCTGTCAGGAATGCATTTAGTCACACCATAGATTAAATGTTTACGCAATTGCTAAGCAGACATGAAATTTTTCCAATTCAAAGGCCTACGTCTAATCTGCCAATAAAAATACAGTGAGTCATTTTACTCAGGACAGCAGTTTCTCATCTCAAATATTATTTGAGGTTTTTTCATTAAAACATGTCAGTTGACATTATAGGAGAGGTTTTACTGGCATGTGTTGTATGTACAGAAGCAGGTACCAAATCCAATTATGACTGCCCTTTAAAAGTGAAAAAAAAAAAAAGATTTCATATATTCAGGAGTCACCTGGAAAATTAACATGTGATATTTACCTGGAGGTCCTACTCTTCTGAAGAACCTATTTTTAACAATGGTGTCCTGATACTGAAAGTATCCAGATACAGAGTGGGAAAATTGAGCAGGCTTTTGTAATGGAAGGTTACATTACTCAGACTTTTTAAAGTCCTATTCTTAATGGGATAGAAAACATTTGCATGAGGGAGATCTGGCAGATATACAGACTCACAGAAGCAATTAGGTTGGAAAAGACCTCTGAGGTCGAGTCCAACCCATGACCAAACATCACCATGTTCACCGAACTTGACCACAGCACTGAGTGCCATGTCAAGTCTTTCCTTAAATACACCACCAACTCCCTGGGCAGCCCATCACAATGTCTAATCATCCCTTCTGCAAAAAAAAGCCTTCTAATGTCCAACGTAAACCTCCTCTGGTACAGCTTACGAATACTAAAGGCTTTAACAAGGCCACTTGTTTCTTAAACTAAGCAAACACTGAGTGCTCAGAAAAGCCAGGTACAAATTGCAAAGAAGATGGGAAAGGAAGCACAGGATGAAATGGTCACTTTTCAACTGTTCTCTGTCATTTTTCAATACATTCAAAACCATGAAGTGATTTTAGTAAAATGGCAAAGTCTGCAGACGACAGGACATAACGTCACAAACAGCATCAACTGTGAAAAATATCTCAGTTACTGGTTGACAAAATGGTAGATTTAGATAAATGCAAAAATTGGGGCACACAGGAAAAAACATTCAAAATTCCTCTTCAATATTATGAGCTTTGAATATTCTTTCTCAGGAAATACGTTGTAGGAATTGGGAAAAAACGCAATCTCATATGGGCATACCCAAATCACACAAAAGGAGGAGGCTCCTCAGCAACATTAATGCTGTGTAACTACTTCCCACATACCACTCAAATTCTTACAGTACCAATAGGTTCAAAAGGGATTAGAGAGGTTCCTAGAAGACAAATTCACTAATAATTGGAAATTGCATAGTAATACCTCAGGGAATTCCCAGGATGCAGTCTTAGGGCAATATTGTTATGTTCCTGTTTTATTATTCTGCCACTGGCTCACAGAGGAGACAGGCAAGAAGACCAGGCAGAACTTCAGTATAACCAGCACCAGTTACATTAAGATCCTGTTACATTGCAATCTGATAAACCAGTAAAATAAACACCTTAAATTAAACCAAATGGGTTCTTTATTGTTGAGAGCTACCAAATATCTGAATTACCTAAACCCAAAGCTGGGAATTTACTAGGCAAGCACATACTTTTTAAGCAAGGAACAAAGCCGACACTGCCTTGCAGTTTAACATTAACTAACTTGTCTCCACTGAATCAGATTGCTTGTCCAGCCAGCACCAGATTTATGGCAGCATATGGACTTTCATCCTCAGAGAGCACCTTTGTGCTCTTCATCCTCAGAAGCATTTGTCCTTCTGGTAGTTCTGGAAAGCAGCAGAAAAGGGAAGTACTGCATGTCTTGTACATCAGCTGCAGGAATCAAAACAGTAGTCAGAAGTGAAACAATTCCAAACCAAATGTTCAGTAAGGGCTCAATTATTGATCTCCTACAGGCCATGTTACTGCCCCAGTTAACTCTGAGGTCAGTGCACTGCCATGTTGTAGCTTTTCTGGTTGGAACAATGCTCATGTACCATCTCTTACTAAATACATGTTGATCCACTGCAAATTGCCTAAGGATCTGGATAAGCCCAAGAGGTTCATCATGAACCTTCTTTTTCCTACTGGTATAGATCTAACCTGAAGCCATAGATTAAACATTTATAAAACAATGACTAGATTTTCTAGTTCTGCAGAAGAAATTACTTTTGGGTAGAGAGGAGGACAGGCTTTAGGTTTTGTGTTTCATATTTTGAATTGTTTTCTTTTTTCTTCTTGAAAATGGATTACATGCAGAGCATTTTGTAGGCCCTTCCTACCTATGAAATAAACACAAGATTTCAGTTTCCATCTGGGTTATTATCATGCAAAAGCCTACCCAGCAATGGGCAGGGGAAGTGCCAAACCACAGGCTAACTTGAGCTAGTATCTAAAAGCTCTTGTTGAACACTTTTACTGAAAGTTATTACATGTTATTCAATATACAGCTTATAATGCATCTATACCATGAAATGAGGTTTCAACAAAGCTTTGGCTGTATGGAGGAACTGGATCCTGACTTCACCAGGTGCCTACACGAGGCTGCCTGACACACCTAAAGACAGCACTGCTCAGTGAGACACAGATAAACTTTTAACACTTCAGTAAACGCAGATCAAAGCTGCTACTGTTTTTTAAACATCCCAAGACCCTGGTGAAATAATTTTCATCAATGTTTTTCAAAATCTCACAAGTTCATGCTTCTAAAAATTAGATACAGAAAAATGTCCAATGTAAGGTTTACATTCTGATACACATTTTTTAAAACAGATTTCCCACACTTTGTAAATCATGATCACTGCCGGCTAGAGAGGCAAATTAGAAATGGAACATAACAAAACAAATAAACAAAAAATCCTCAAACCATGATGTTTAAATATTCCCTCACTGCCCTACAGTGCTGTATTATGATTTGAATGACACAACTGGGCTCTGAGAATCTACAAAAGAAAACTCTCCTGTCTAGAAGGCAACAGAGTTGTCTTTCTCTGCCTGCCCCTCATTCACATCTGAGCTGTGAAGAAAAAAGGCTTGACTGGCCAACTTTACCTACTGTCTGTGACTAGTCTAGATCCAATCTGTACTTCATCCTTGCCATCCCCTCAAAAAGTTCCCTGTTACTTTTGCTGTAATAATGCTGCAAAAATTGGCACCTCACAGCCTCCTTATACAAAATGAGAATTAATTTCAATTTGCTATTTCTACTTTGTCCTAGCAACACACACACAATTTGATTATATAATCTCCAGATATGTGGGAGGGATTTGGAGGCTTGCCTGAAAACCTGCCACTTCTTATGCATTCTAAAACTCGACAGCATGTTTCTCCAAAGTACACATCCATGTAGCTGAAATCACAACTGAGTTCCTTTACTCTATACCACCAAAAAAGCTACCAAAAAACCAAAAGCCACAAAGGCCACAGGGTAAAATTCAAAAACAATTACAACATGCATGACATCTATACAATAGCCTGAGCTTGGTCCTGCCACAAATAAGAACAGATCCAAAAAAAAGCAAATGGATTTACACCAATTTATACTATCCAATAACTTTGGTGGTTTCAGTCCAAATACCAGCAGATCAGTCACCATAAAGTACAGTTACCAGAATTGACATTGACGTCACTGTTACTGGCAGCTTTTCCTGAAATCTGTGGACTGGCTGAACCTTAGCCTTTTTTCAATAAACACTCAGGCACATAACACACCAGTAGCTCCAATGACAGAAATGTTAGACAGGTCTTGCTGTTCCCTTTATCTATCACTCTTCAGTGTGCCCTGGTCTTAAGGCAAACGGTAATTTTTCAGTTATCAATGAAGTCAGTCTGTTTTCATTGATAGGCTAAGATGTTCAAAAATACCACAGAAGAAGTTTTAATATTGACTTTTGCAATCTTAAGAAAAGTTCCAATTATTCTGTTTGAAGACTCACTGAACTGAAGAAAAGCATAGAAAAGAGACAAGGTTCAACTCGACATATTTTTACAGCACAAGCACTAGCAAGCTGAATCCAGCTGAAATGTATCAGCCTTCGAAAAATCATTAGCATCATCTTTGTTTTCCCTTTGTCAGGCTTTAAAACTTGATGCTGTCTCCAATCTGACTTCAAAAGCAGAAAACTATTTGTCCTCAATATGATTATATTTGCATACTGAAAAACACTTTATGAATGCTGTCATTTTGACCTTTTTTAGCCTTACATTTCTTCTTTAAGATATGCAACTAAAACTTCCACAACTGGACACTGATTTGCTCCCATATAAAATATGTGGAAAATAACTGATATTCCTGAAATCTTTTTGAGATCTTATTCACTTTTCACCTACAATGACAAAAGATGCCGTAAGTTATTCTGATCAACTGAATATGACAATATATTCTGAAAGTTCACAGTACTTCAGTTCTTCAAAATACCAGGATGACTGAAGAGACAGGAGCAATTTTTGAGACACCCATCTCCAAAGTCTGTCATGTGCCTCATGCTTTAGGCCCACAGGCCATCAGCTACTGGTATGTCCAGTACTGTCTTTTCTTCAGTGCAGTAACAGGAAGGTTGTCACTGCACTTGAGGCAAAAAGCTGGGAGTCCTGAGATTCAGGGCATGCATTCAACTCTGTCATGGATTCCTAATGGTTCAACCATTGACACTTTCAAACCTTTCAGAAAAACAGCTGTTTCTTGCTCTAAGAATGCCATTTAGCTTCTCCAGGCTCGTGTAGCAGTCAGCAAGGACTGTCTGCACTAAAGCAACACACACTAATTTCAAATCAATAGCCACGTGTAATGATTCAGAGGAAGAGCTTACATAGAGCTTATGACACCTTTCAGATTCTCAGAAGCTGCAAGTAAGCTGCCATATCCTGGTATGCTCTGCTCTATAGAAGGACTGACTAAAACATCCAAACTTGAAACAAATATTTGAAGAACTAATGAGAATAGCTGAAAAACTCTTCTTAGCTAAGAAAATGAGTCTGGGGACTGGACAATACCAAATGAGCCAAGAGGACAGAGCTGGCACAGGCAGGCTGTGGACAAGTTTGAGATGAGGAAGGGGTGAATATGGGTGTATTTACAAAAGAATTGTGGATCATCCTCCTGAGCCAAAGCAGAGTTCCACAAGTGGAAACAGACCAGAGGGTAGAGACTTCTGCCTAACCTGTATGTAATTTATACTAGTAGGAAAAAAGCAATGAATTCTTAAAACATATCAAAAGTTTGACACACTCCCATACATGCACTGGATGTCTCAGAAAAACAATATGGATGGAGATTTGGGACACTGCTGTATTTAGGTTCCAAATATCCTGAAAGTTGGCACATATCTGAGAGCTGAAGGCAACTGGGGTGTTACCCTGTCTCATTTGTGACAGGGTAACAACAGACCTAAAACCAGGAAATCTTTTAGATGTGCCAAGAAAGAAACAATACAAAGGCTTCCTGAGATACAGAAAGCATAGCAGATGTCCCAGCACTGCTGAAATCCTGAGACTGAGGAGTGTTCAAGTAGATTAGTGTAAATTCCACCAATCTGACCAGTCAGATCAACTCTGGAAAAGACAGTACACCACAAATAAAAATTCCTGCATTTCTGCCATGGGGTGAATCCATCATTCATGAGTATGTTTCCACTTACTGACATTGCAAAGAGCAAGCATGCAAAGAGCTACTCTTGACCTTTAGGTAACTATACAGGCAATCCATGTTGGCCTACTCCCATTTTTTTAAACCTGCAAAACCAGAAAACAGCAGAAAACTGTTATGTATTTCCCAGAAAATTGGACAGGATTACACCTTTTTCTTCTGGTAAGCCATAAGCTTGTTTTCTCGCTTTTTGTTCCAAGTTGGTCACATTGGTGTTAGAAGAAACATATTTTTACAGAGGGCATCCCTTCCAAAAACACACCTTTTTTCACTTCTGACTCCAAGGTGACTGAAACAAAGAGAAGTTGGTCTCCAATTAGCTGCAAGAAATTTCTGTTTAAATGCTGTTTTCACAAGTAAATTTTTATTATTAATTTTAACTGTCATAAGAAAATCTTTCTCTCTGCCCTCTCTCCCACTTCTCATCACCAGAAAAATTTCATAGCTGTTTTGTAATGAATCAGTATGTCTGCAACTGTCATAAAGTAACACACATACAATCAAGTGGAAAATTGTTCCTTTCAAACCCCCACTGAAACCAATAAGCAATAAGAAACAAAATAAAATTACTAGAACAGAAGCGTTCAGAATATGTTTATTTGCCTCCCTTTCTTTTACCAACATCATTTTTTCCTTATTGGATTTCTCAAAGAAAAAAGAAAATTAACACCACCAAGAGCATTTTTAAAGCCACTTTCATATTGCCTGAAATGAAAAAAAGCACATGAATGCAAGTTTTTGCCAGCTATGTATAACCTCTGCATTATCACAGGTTTCACCATTTACAGGTGGTTGATTCAATGTTAATTTTCTTCATAACATATGCTTTTCTGTTGAACAAAACTGTCAACAGAAGTTTTAAATACCTACAAATGAACACATGAGCAAGTGAAGTGCAGAGGGCATAAAGCAGTTAATATTGTCAATTTATGTATATGACATTTCACAGTAATCCAGGCTGCCTTAGTCTCTAGTGTACTCACAGAATCTAATTCCTAATTCTCATTGGCTCACTTAATTTCTAACTTTCTCACTTCCACATTGGCAACTCCCAAGCTTCATTTATCTTCTATTCATAAAGGAAAAAGTAGTAAAGGCCTAAGAAATAATAGACCAGTGCACAGAGAATGGAATTCCACCCTGGCCAGTTATCTCAAGCCTTTGTTATTTGTAGGCAGATGAAGATTGATACAATTTATTGGTAAAGGCCCTTGATTAAACCTAAATTAAAAGAGGAGCCTATTGTGCCATTATTATTTGATTTCGACTCAGACTTAAAGCAGAGGCTGAAGAAATATCTTGCTATGGAATAGCTTCTTTCTCCAATATCTCCTGCAAATATTTACATTCTCAAAACTACAGGTGCAGCCTGGTGTCCACCCAGCTGTCATCTTCATCTGAGGGTCTGCTCTGTTCCCTTGAGGAGACTGTATAGTCTCTTAATTGAGACATTTGTATATACACATTATTTTGGGAACTAGAACTGTTGGAAAAATTAACTCTTCTGCTCTGAGAAGCACAGAACTGAACTTTGCAACATGTTTTGATAAACTACCCTTCAAACTGGATTTCAGTACTTCCTTGGTCTTCAGTAAACCAAACAAAAAATTTAAACAGAATGATTTTACCCAGGTCATCAAAAGTAACCCCTTCTACAATAGATATGACAATTTCCCCATCTCCAAGTATAACTAAGTGTGTCTAATTAGTAGCAGGTGGTGATCACCCATCACTTATTTGATCTTTCTCCCCTCTTATGCATGGCCCATTCCATCCAAGTACATCCTTTCACAACAATTTCCAATGCTGCCAGCCTTTCAGTGTTCTTCTGACCACATTTACTGGCTAATAATACATTTAGATAATGTCTCTCTAAATACTCTCTAGACCACAATAGGCTACAAAATCTTAGCCAGAAGTTACCACTCTCTGAAAAGTGAAATATGTGCACTTTTGAAGTCCCCAGGCCTCAACTTCAGGCATCAATGTATAGCAGAAAACCTTGAGAAAAATAAACCAGTTTCCAAGTTGGAATAAAATACAACTTTTTTCAAGATGGCCAGAGGCTACCAAACAACAGTAGATGATGGTATTTGGAATGAATTCAGTGTACTTTCCACTAGCAACTACATCCTGGCGAATAGAGCCTGATACACATCACATTTAAAGTGAGCTATGTGTTAGCACAGTTTCAAGTGTATACTTTTATCAAGTACAGCTGTCACTACTGATACCTTTGAAAGGCAGCACCGAGTATCACTAGAAGCTACCCTTGCTACATATCAGACAGTTTATCATTCTGAAGTAGTCTGCATATTGTCAGTGGTGACATATGTTTGGGACCCTCATCATCACATAAATAAAAAAGGCATCATTTAGCATCTTCTAACAGAAATATAAAGATTCACCTATATATAGTTTAATCTTTAATTGAATATAGTTGCTTATCTAACCCACAGATCTTCCTTCTCTAGTTAACAAAAAACATCCCTATATAAAGCAGATTCCGCCTGCTCTACAGTTGCTGCTGGAATGGACATCTTGCTGCCAAACTGCTCCAAAATCAAGTTTCTATTAATAAACAGTTGAAAATATGAAGTAAAGCTTCCTTGTACTGCACCTTTGAATTCATCATGCATTACAGCTGGTACTACACTGTTAAATTCCCTGTTATGCATTAAATGAATGGATATTCTTCCATCATCCTGCCATACTATAACACTGGCTGGAGAAGAGCTGTTGGTTTTAAGCTACAATGCCAGAATGACTATGTCAGCAGACTGGCAAACATATCTAGTTCTAAACCACAAAAACTGCTGCTTATTTCACAGGCAATTTATGCTTATTATTTGAGAGAGAGATGCCACCAACCACTAGTGAAAGTGAATACAAATATCACACTCTCTCCATTTCCAGCTTCAACATCTTCCTCTGTTTTCATTTTTTCCCTTGCCAAAATGTTTTAGACACTTCAGGTGCTTGTAAAAGATGTTCCTTTTTTTCATTTAAATGGGATTGTCCTCAGTCCTTGGAGTTAATTCAGGAAGATTTTTAATTAAAACCAACATAGTCCTCCTGTAGGTGTTCTCTTTTTCATCTTGCTTGAATTCCCACAAGTCTAGCTTTCCCCAAAGACAGTTCAAGAGGAAAATTATGACAGGTGCCTGAAATGTACAGAAACAGCAGGAGAAACAAAATCAACAGGGAGCAGAGACTGACTGAAGCATGTGAAGGAGAAGGGGAAAAGGAGATAGAATTTCGAGGTAACTCAGCAGTTGGGGCAGTCAGCCACTCAGGAAAGGAGTAAACTTGAAAGTCCACAATCATTTCCCTCTCATCCTTGTTTATCTTCTTCCTTGATCTTTTTTTATATTACATGGTGGCAGATAGCAATAACAGAGCTGATTTGACCTAGTTATTTTTAATGTTAAAAGAAACAAAGGGTTGAAGATGCTAATAAATGAAATATGACAAAAGTGGGAGGAAAAAATACTAAAAATTTACACTCTAATGGACATTGCACAAAAAACCTGCAATACAATTTCACTTTCTTATAGTGGGGTTGTTTGTTTTTAAGAAAAAGAGAGAACAAAAAACTTCTGGCCATTGGGAAAAAATTTACACTACTTAAAAATTTTATCACTCAGTCACTCTACATTTATACAGATTTGGTTGATTAACTGGAAGATCAAAAGCCTAAAAGCACATCAGGGAAAACAGTTACAAAACAGATTCCAGAAAAATAACAAATCAGGCATTCAAAAATATGCAGGGTCTTATTTACCACAATCATCCCTTCTGGAGCTTGAAGGTGTATAAATAGAAACCTTTCACCAAGAGGTTTATTATATTTCATCAGGAAGCCTGACACTTCAGACAATGAAGGACTTCACATGAACATATTCTTCATGAATAATTAATGAACAGTCAGCTGGTTTGGCTCCTTTAAAAGCAGCTTGATTCTTTTGTTTCTTTTAGCTGCTGCCTTCCTACTTTCAACTGTAAGGCAGACAGCAATACTTTTTCCTTTCTGCCAAACCAGGAAAATACTTAAATACATAAGCTGAAACAACTTTCTTGATTACACAGAGATACAGTACGTCACTATTGTCTCAATAATTTTTAATTCCATAAGAGACATAAAAGTTTAACAGCTTGACTTAAGAATATTTTGAATAACAACTCAAATTTTTTTAATTTAAATTTTTGAAAATTTTAAAAATTTTTAGTTTTTAAAACTAATTTTTTTAAATTTTTTGTTTTCCTTATTCCTAAAATATGATAAGGCAATGTAAATTGTTTATTAAGAATAATTTTAATAACTTGAGATGCTTAGCATGAAGCACAGCAAACTGCATGTTTTTGTATTACATAGTAAAACAAATAAATGTTACTGGTAGAGCACGCCAGACTTAACCAAACCATCTGCATTTCTCCCAGGTGTAGTATAAAACAAAGTTCTGTTCTGAAACGAGAGATACAGTTGATAGATTGAAGGAAATTATTCCATTTTATCTACATTTTTATAGAGAAAGAACCTGTATCCCTTTTGCCTTTAGAAGCAGAAATATCTATAGTATTATCTGAGAGTTCTTCAGATATATTTTGTGATCTTTGTAAGTATATTAAACCAATTTCAATTTTCCTTGAAAAAAAAAAACAAATAAGCAAGTTTGTCTGTCATCTTACGCAGACCATAAGGGTCATTTCACAATCCCATTTAATATTTGCTTCTGTAACAAAGTTTCTAACAGCACTTATCCTCCTAATGTATGACAGTCACTACATGGACATATTTTCTACTTAAACTAAATGAATGCAGCACACAACTCAGGCATATACTTGTCAGATATTCTACCACAGAGACCATTTAGTTATTCTGCTCTGAACCCTAAAGTACCAAGTGGACACTGCAAAAGAAGAGTTCCCAAGCTGGCAGACTGATGATATGATGAAGTACAGCAAACTTTGCTCCCAAATGTGGCAATCAGAATGTCAGTGACACACTAGTGAAGTCACAAGACAACCCCAAGAATCAAACTGTGTCTGAGAACGCTGTCCAAACACTTCTTGAACTCCGACTGTCTCAGTGCCATGATCACTTCCCTGGGGAGCCTGTTCCAGTGCCCAACCACCCTCTTCAAAAGGGCGAAGAACCTTTTCCTAATAACAGTCTTAAACCTTCCCTAACACAGCTGCATGCCATTCCCTCGGGTCCTGCCACTGGTCACCAGAGACAGGAGACCAGTGCGTGCCCCTTCCACATGAGCTACCTCTTTGAGATTGTGTCCTCATGGGGTTCCTTCTGTGCTTGCATATCAAAACACATGGCACAACAGTCTCCTCCCTCTGAAAGGAGCCAAGGAAATCTACAGTAATGGCATTAGAAATAATCTGCATGTGAAACTACAACTGAAAGGTGTCAAGTACACATCAAAGAATCACAGAATCAAACAGGTTGGGAAAGACCTCTGTGACTGAACACCATTATATCACCCAGACAATAGCACTGAGTGCCACATTCAGTCTTTCCCAAAACACCTCCATGGACAATGACTCCACCACCTCTCCAGACAGTTCATTCCAATATCTAATCACCCCTCCTGCAAATAAATTCCTCCTGATTTTCTACAACCTAAACTTGTCCCAGTGCAGCTTAAGACTACATCCTCTCATCTTGTCACTGGTTGCATGAGACGACACTTGCAGGCTACAACTTCCTTTCAGGGAATTATAGAGAGTGATAAGATCATCCAGGAGCCTTCTCTTCTCCAGGCTAAACACTCCCACCTCTCTCAGCTGTTTCTTATATGACTCATTCTCCAGACCCTTCACCATCTCTGATGCCTTTCTCTGGACATGCTCCAGTATGTCAATGTCCTTCCTGAACTGAGGGGCCCAGAACTGGACAGAGGACTCAAAATGTAGCCAGTTTCTATTATTCTAAAATAACCTGAGTCACTACCCTAATTGTTTCCCTAAATATCCTGAGATATTCCGGTACCTCCTATTTGTCAGAATAAGCAAAATCTCATCACTTGTTCAAGGTACAGCTCCGCAACTGAAATAAATACACAAGGTAATGTTAATGTATGAGTATTTTATTGCATTGTATTCTGAAAAAAAATTGTATTTGGCAAGGCTAATTGTCTTCCCAGCACTCTAAGCTGATAAGCTTCCAATATGCAGACTTTGCCCTACTACTTGCAACTTTGGAAAACTTTGGAAAAAGTGACCAGAAACCTTTCAGTATAGTTCTGAGACTTTGGGAAGACAAAGTAGTCTGGTCTGTGTGCAGCCTTCATCAGGCTTCCTTCATTTTGACAGCCTTTCCTTACCCCAAGTGCACACTTCCCCCTGCCCCGTGGTTACAGAGGCACGACACACAAAAGAGGCAGCTGTAGGAACAAACCTGCAGCACCAAATGAAGACAGCAGTCAGCTGAAGGATCTCTTCCTCTCATCACAGAAAACAAGGTGTGCAGTGGACTGTGTAAAGAGAAATCAGTCTCTAGTGATGACAGAAAAAAAGGCCCCTTTGTCTCCAGACAGAGCTTGTTTGCTGCCAGGCAAATCCCAAACTTTACAGAGGCAATCCATAGCTGCAAGTTCCTCGCGTGCTGCATGTCTGGACTTGGCAACATCAGGTTAAGGTTTGTAGTCAACGATCTTAGAGGTCTATTGCAACCTCAAGGATTCTCTGATTCTATGTCCAACTCTTCCCAAGGCCTCATTAAAAAGCTGCCAAAGTAATCAAGAGCTTCAACTCTCACCCAACAACAGCAGCTTTGCTAAGAACACGAACCACTACATGATGCACAGAACCTGTAAACTGAGTTCCTGGACCCTTAGAAACAAGACTATATTAGCAGGCCTTTCCAAAATTATTATGTATATAAGCTCACCATCTGTAGTATAAGGATAACTCTGATAAAACTCCTGGAAGACAAGTAAAAATGCTTGTATTCCCAAGTGCTACTGCGTAACTTGCCTTGGAACAAGGTTTGACTAGCAGGAGACCTGGGTCTGTGACAAACAAATGAAGAAGATGCTGAAAAGCAGACCATCAGGTGACCAATGCTACTGAATAAGGCAAGAAAGTGTCCACACTGCTGGACTGTGAATACCAGGAGGGGAATAACAAGATGAATTAAGCTTGAAAGGCACCTTTAATTCTTGATAATTCCTATTTTTCAAGTGTTCAATTTTTGGCTTTTACTATTTTTTGAATGCATTATTTATAATACAATTCATACAGAGGATGCCCACTGCCCATCTGCTTCATAACACGTTCAAGAAATGTTATACTGAACTTCCTCTACAGAAAAAACTTAAAGGAACAGGAACTGTGCTTCACAGCTGACCACTATATCACTTCAAAACCAGGTTCTTCTCTTCTGGTTTTCCACCTTAGCAAACTTCTACTGAAGTAGTCATCTGAAGTAAAAGGCTCTTAGCCAGATAAGATTTTATTTCATGAAAATAAACAAATAAATAAGTTAAAAAATCCCCATTGAACTATAGGAAAAAAATTGAGCATGTATTATTAACAACTGAAATAACTTTTTAAATAACTACTCTGAATTTGAAATTTTTCATTGCAAGTGCAACCCTTTAAGAATTTCTAAAATTCTATTTCTTTCTAGATTATCTAGTCATTGTCTCCAGAAGACAAGAATTAATAAATATATGTTTTTACTGTCAGGGGCAGCAAGATGTTCAAGAGAATGAGTGGTTCCTGCTTCACAATTCAAGTGTAGAACACATGACAGCAAAAGTTACTTGGCTGTCAGCTTCCCAAAAACAAAATAAATTACACAATCCTTTAAAACACTTGCAAATTGTTTGTAAATTGGAAAACATACTATGCTACTAAGTAACTACAGAGACTCTTATTCTGAACAAACACTGCTCAAGTCAAGTCTTATCAACTGATCAACATCTCAAATGAGATAGGGAAATGTCTGACCACTGTCATTTGGTCTGCATGAAGAACAAAACACATGGTACTGTCAGAACAATTTTTATGCTCTATCTTCAAATTCATTAATGTGTGCCCTCTTACACCTCTGTGTGTTTACCAAGTAAATAAAGTAGCTTAACTGTTAGTCTCGTTAATCTCCAGTTCTTCATTAAATAGCAATCAGCACTCATTTCCCTGTGATGTTTTTTCCACTAAAATCCATGCTTATCCACATAGAAAAGAAAGAAAAAAACCCATGAAAACTGGAACAACCAAATGAAGGTAATATTCAGGGTATAAAAATAACCATCCAAATAATCTGTCTCTGACACAGTATTTCATTAGTGCTTACTCCACTAAGTGCTCATTTCTCACAAATAAAGTTCCCTTGAAGAGAAAAAATTTTCAATTGTATGTTAACTAGCAGGCATTTCATAGATGATATTGGATAAAAAGTCTAATTATATGGAAATCTAAGCATTTGTACCAAGACTGTTGCTCAAACAGCAACTGTCTGTATCCATACTGGCAATAGAGTAGGTACATACACAAAGTGACTATGGATTTGGGCAAAGCAAACAGGGACAGGTATGAACTATGTGTAGACAGTTTTCAACAACATCATTATTATTATTATTATTATTGTTGTTGTTGTTATCATCATAATTCTAAAACTGGCTTCCAAAGAGACACTTCAAAACTCAGTGAAACTCGGGTCACTTGGCAAAGTATTTCTTGGCAGACAGACCACACTACCTAGCCCAAAGGTCCAAGAAGTCTACCAAAACATGAAATAATCATTACAAGGTATTTATATATGCAACAATTTGCATATATTTGACTGCATCAAAACAGTTGTCATGTATTTAAAAAAAAGGAAAATGAAAGGGGAAAAAAGAAGAGGAAAAAGGGAACAAGTCAAACAAAAAACAAAGAATAAAAAAAGGAAAATATAGGATGCATGTTGCTAAGAAACTAAGTAGGAAAGTACTGAGACTCTTACTACCTAGGTCAGGAAATCTCAGCTCTCTCTTTTCTAAAGTGACACCTACAGAAAGTGCCACACTTGCTTATTTTTGTTGTTCGCAAACAGGGTTTGCAGACAATAGATGATGTCAGCATCTTGGCTTGCAGATAAATATTCAAGCCTAACACTATTTTTAGCTTACTTCCTAAGGAAATCAGGCATATGTAATTGTGCTAACACTCAGCCCTCTGCCCTGAAATTTTCTGAGCACAAAACCTACTTTGACAAATTTTGTAAAAGGCTACGTACCTCAAAAGAACAACCTGCCTGCACATTTTGGGAAAGCTTGCAGGCTGGTGTAGGAAAGGCAGTGTATCAAAGACTCTGCTAAAAGGGAGGAATTAGTGATGGTTCATCTCAAGAGGTGGCCAGCAACTTGCCATTTCCAGCCCAGAGATAGCACTTGTGTCCATTCAAAGACAGAAGATGGGGAGAGGATGGGGCAGAGCAGCACAGCATACGAGTAACAAGCAACTATTAAGAAAAAAAGAAATTAAATTTAACACAGAAACTTTACTGGACTTGCTGCTCATGAAACACTTCCTACATCTGCATATAGCATGCTATGCTCTGTTTTGGCAGGAAGATTAGCTCAATTGTTTAATGGGACTTATCCATATCTCATTAAAATGATCCTAAGTGCTCCCCACAATCTTTAAAATATGTCCCCTGGCACTAATACTTTTATGATGAAAGCTAAATTATGTTCCGATCAAATTAGAAAAATTGAGGCAAATTGCATTGGGCTATTTAATACAAATGTTCATTCTGAACAGTAATTTCATGTTTATTCTCATATCCTGTAGGAACAAGGACATAAAGGTGATCTGTGTTTAACAAAATTTCCAGATGCAATGACAAGCAAAGACATGGGAGATCTTAACTAATGGCATCTGGTTTTCCTCTATGTCACTGGTTGCTGGTACACAACATAAATTACTTTTGTATCACCAGCCAGGACATCACACCACCACATGTCTATTCCCATTAACCTGTTCCTAGTGCTACGAATTTGGAAAGTGAATTTTCCTACACTTTCCAGATGCTCTTTTCCACAACAAGCTGCAATGCCACAGTAACATACAGCATTATCTATTTGTACATCTCTTTTTCTGAATCTAGGTTTTTCCACTCCATGGCCCCAGAGTTCAATTTTTTCCTCCAAGGTATATCTTTTTCAAAGTTACATAATTTATCTTCTCCCTCTTTTGGATTTATTTCTCTTGCCCCAGGGTTTTAGTTTTTTATGTTTACTACATTTTCTTTTCTCTTTCTTAGCAGAAGAGAAATGAAGACAACTTTACATCTCTCTACACCCCTGACATCAACACTGAGCACTCAGTTATTTCTTCACTAAGTTCACTTACTTCCTACATTTTCTTTGTCCACTTCCATCCATCCAGAAACACATGCAGCACCAAACAAAGTCCAAGCAGCTGCATCAGTGGCTGCCCATTCCACAGCAGCTGAGCTACTTGGATCTCCAGTATCAAAATCAGAGTCTGAAAACTGGCAGGGCTAACTCAAGGGCTCCAGCACTGTGGGAAACAGAGGAACAGTTACAGCATGCAAGAGGTGAGGTGGCAATGACTTCTGAGGCTCACTCAGTCCACAGGCAATGGTTCAGTGCCAGGGCCACATGGCTTCAGGCAGCCAAAAAGGTTCAGTGTGAAGGAGAGGAGATGACCCAGGATACCACAAGTGACTGAAAAATGGGAGCATGTGGAATTTTGGAGAGCCATACAGATGCTGCAGCTGGGACAAGGGAAGCATTATCAGTTTTCTCACGTGGGAAGGACACACTATGTTTATGTTTTCAATATAAGAAATTCAGTTGCTAAAATAGAAAACTGCTATGTAGGGTAAGCGTGCTGTAGAAAAAAAGCAGCTTAAAGGAGGGATATAACCCAGAAAAAAAGGAGGATTCAAGGGGTTTGCATGAGAACAGTAAGGACTTACATGAGACCAGAGAACAGACTATAATACTGAATTGCATTTAAATATTACTAATTTTCCTCCAAGAAAAGAACAAAATCATTTTCCTAGGCTCGCAGTCAACCCATCTTGCTAAATAAAACTTAAATTATGGGCTAGTCACCTCAGGCTCCCGTCACAGTTGACTGAAATTAATTCATTGCCTATGTGTTATTCTGGGGATATTTCAGCATGAAATAGGGAAATCAACTCAATTTGGAGAAGAATTACCTCAAAAAACCCAAACTAACACCAAAAAAAAATTCACTAACATGGAATTAAACCATTACATCATTTTGGTGTGTTCCTAGAACAAACAGCAGAAAGATGGGAAGTAAATTTGTAAAAGAACATTGAAAACTGTGATAGCATGTGGCTGTGTCCTGGGTTTGCCTTAAGTGATTTTTTGGTGAGGAGAAAAAGAGTTCCAGATACAGGCTGGAAATGGGATTTGCCCTCCAACCTTCCTAAACATACTGCTCTCTCTCACACATGGTCTGCAGCTTCTGTGACCTCCCCATGCTCACTGCCCTTCAAATGGCTGGATTCCCCCTGGACAGCTGGCAGCACCTTCATTTTTCTTCCCAGCAATCTCACTGACCCTTGCCTCCTCCATCTCTGATTTTTCTAGCAAGTTCCCAGTCTTCCCACACTGCCTGCACTCTTACCATGGATACCTGGCAAGCTAGAACACACCCACCAAACATGTGCATCTCTTTCACATGTTCTGCACAGTACCTCAGACAAAAGCACATGTAAAAAAGAGACAGAAGGGTATTTCATTAGGATGGCACACTGCATATCGGATTTAACAGTGCATCTGCTATGCATATATTCTTTATATAATTCATATATCTCACACAAATGGAGACAGGCATCAAAATTACTATAAACTGATGATTCAAATTTTATTATCTGTCTCCTGTCTTGGCAAGCACTTCACGCCGATGGTTCAGGAAACACTTCAGGGGCTTGTCTCCTCCCTACACATCTGAGCCTCAGGATGGGATCTGCCTATATACCATCAGATACACTCCCACTTACACCAAGACTTTGATCTTGGAGACATTAGCACTAAAAATTTCAGAGGAAGCTGAAAAGAAGCAGACAAAAGAAAGGAGAAATAAATGAAAGAGTAGGCAAATGTAGGTTTTCACCTCCACAGGCACCACTCAAGTTAAAAATTATGTCAAACAGCAAAACACAGGATCATATTCCTGTCCAAAATTCTGTCCATTTTCAGCTCACTGCAGCTTGGTCCTCTCATTAGAACCCCACCCCCCCAGTTTTCTTAGCACTAAGTTGAAGCAATAGTATTTCCCAGCATTCTACATTCAAGGCGTGTGCGTAAATATCAGGCTAAATTAAGGGTGTTTACACACCCCTGAACGAGTAAAACTAAATGTCTTTTTGAGTGATAGGCTGTTTTTCAGAATACCTATCAACATTTCTAAGGCATTTATCACTGTAGGATCTTCTGACAAAAAAGCTTCGTTTTATTTAAGTCTCCAAAGACCTCTCTTTTCAGTGCTGGAACACACTGAACAGAAGGTGGAAAAAAATAAATTGCTACATAAATGTAGGCATAGAAAAATCCTTCAAGTCCCACATTATGTTACTGATGTTTCCTTTGCTCTGGGCACAAATGGCTGGTACAAACAAGACAGAATCACATGCATACAGCCTGTGAACTCATCAGGGGCACATTCAAAAGGCATGTACTCAACAGCTAATTGCTTTGGGAAAGAAAACAGTACAGAGGTTTATACTTACAAGGGTTCTAAACTAATTGTAGGGCAAGCAACACAGCCCTGATCTACAACAGGCCTGGGTTTATAACAAAGCTCCAGACACTGTCTCCTGTTCTGTACCACAAAACACACACAGAATGAAAACTTAAGATTGGGCAGGATATTTCAGGCCAAAATCTTTAATCAGAAGAACAAATTAAGAAACCCAAGTGTTGGGGATAAGCCTTTTGCTATCACCTCTGCATGCTACACATGTATTATTCAGGCTTTACATGAGGGATTAAGCATCACATGTGCCACCTATGAACTCGCAACCACTCTGTAATGTGTTTGCTAGTGTGAAAAAAAAAACACCAACCATTTCCAGGAGCTTATTAAACAACACTTTAAAGACAGGAGAACAAGCACCTCAACGGGGTTTAAACCTCACTGGGGATTGACCCTACTGTCCCCAGGGAAGTAACTACTGCAATACAGAAACATGTAGTTCAAACTTTATTTTCTCTTAAAGACTACACTGACACTCCTTCAAACTACTAAAATGGGTCACAGTACCTTCATGAGCAAAGGTACATATATTCATAAGGCAATATTCATTATTAAATCAGTAGTTAAATTTTTAAGAGATGTATGTAGAAGCTACATAATTGTTTGTCACTTATAAAAACAGCAAAGGTTCTGCAGACCAAAAGCTGCTCACCATAATAAAGGGAGGTGAGAAAGACTCTGAATAAGATGGATGTGTGTTTAAAATAAATAATGCTGTGGATGACAGAGGCCCTTGTGCAACCTCATCATGGTGGATGAATTCAGGATTCATGATCTCTGCAAGGATATTTTCCACAATTTATTTTAAGTAGACAGTAATGAATTTTTATCTCAATGCAATATAATGAGAACTTTCTTACAAGGTTTAACACTGTACTAAAAGAGGTATGCTTAAGACTTGTAAAAGGAATTACTGTTCTATACTGTTTTTATGACTCAAGTTGCTGACCATGGAACAGAAAAGTTTCACATTATGCAGGGTAGATAAAGGCATAAAAGCTGAAGACCTGTCATTCATTTCAAAATAAGATGTTTAAAATATATATCTGCAAGCACATAAATGTCAACTGCATTTTTTCTCTAAATAGGGCAGAACTTCAGCTACAAAGAAAACAAACCAAGCACCAAAAAAATCTAGCCTTTACAGATCTTATTCTAAAAAGAAAACTTCTTTTTTTCTTACCCAATTATGAGGGAAATAAAGATTTTACAGCTTTTATTCTCATTCAATCTCAATTATAAACTGTGTAGCAGCTGGTCAGCAGCTTTAAAGAAACTAAAGCATCCACAGCAGCAGGACCACTTCTATGTCATGCCACATATACTGCAAAGGAGGCTGTTTATTCAGCCAGTAGGTTAAAATGAAGCAGCACAAGGAATTTCAAGAATAAAATATCCCTACAGAAAAAGTCACCAATTGAAAACCTCCAAGCAGCAACGCTGTTACCAGTTTACTGACAGAGGTGGCAAGTGAGAGACAGTGCTGTCCCACAGGTATTCTCCTACACAGGGCAGCAGAATCCACAACGAGTCAGTGGGAAAAATGCAGAGCAAGCCCAAAATGATCCTGAGGCTGTGATGAAGAGCTGACAGCTCCAGAGTCCCATTGCTGTTTTGGGGTGGTTTTTTTTTTGCTAGAGCTTTATTTGTGCAGTTTATAACATACATCCAGAAGCCTAAGATCAGCCTTATTCTACATTATTCCTCCTGGGCTGCAAAAGGCTGCGTCAGAAGTCATGCCTGCTTATTTAGGGGTTTTATATAACTGCCCTCCATAGGCACATGAACAGCATGTCAGGACACATGAGGCCTTCCCAAATCAGCCTGCGCCACTTGACCTCACCTGGACAGCAGCACTGGTGGAAAACTGAAAAAAGAAAACAGTAGTTGGAAACCTCAGATCCAAATGACTCACAGCAGTTCAAGGCACTGTAAACCTGGACCAAGTTTATCCATAACACACATTGCTCAAGAAGTTAAGAAAACTGGAAATGTCACTGACTAACAGCTTGCTGGCAAACAAATTAAATGCATTAACAGGTTATCATAAGGAAAAAGACAATGTCCCTATCCTTTTCCTCATGCTTAACAATGTGGTTTTAATTGTTCCCTTCAAGAGCACCAGGAGACCCTTCCATGAGACACTCGTAGTCTCTGCTTCTGAAGGGAGCCACAATCCAGCACAAAAGACCCCAGGAAATTTCAAATTGCATTTTCACTTAAGTAGGGGGCAGTACACAGGCAGACTTGGCCTGCAGTAAATACTCCCTACAACAGTGAGCAAGTTTAGCAGAAGACTGAAGCCACAGGTAAGTTCAGACACGGCTCTGCCACCCAGCCCTGAGGGCAGGTCCGGGTGGCAGTGATGGGCACCATGACCAGCTACTGCCAACTACAGGATGACACCCTGGGGCCTGTGCAGTGAAATCAAATCAGACATTTCACAGAATCACAGAATGGTTAGGGTCTATAAACTACAAACTGGCACCCCTACAAACACAGCCCATACACAAAGCAAGGAGACTGAGTAAGGGCTCTCCACCACCCCCACAGACTGCAGATGGGCAAGCAGGGGTGCCTATCCACAGCTGGGAATTGGCACCAAAAAAAATGAAAGGGGAAAAAAGCAAGGAAAACCTTCCACAGGGCAGATGAAGGTCATAATATGAGAGGAAATGCTAGATAAAGGCAGCAGCATACCTTAAGAAAATGAAAAGCAGTGCTGTAAGCCAGTATCACTACTGTAATAAGCTCAGTTATTGTTGTAGGTTGCCTTCAACAGCAGCCAATGACATGTTAATAAATTGATCAAGTGTTACCTGGTTGTGCAATGATTTTCACCTGACACAGACTACTACTTTGTAGCATCAAATACATTTTTCAGCAATTTCAATGCAACATTTTACCTTTCAGAGCAGCAATTCAACATGCTAAGATTAAATAATGCTACCTCTCTGCTGGGGGTGGCAGAACACTTTAGTGACAGCTGTGTCCCATAAACTGAGCTGAAGACTTCATCTCACAAAACACTTCAAGAAGACAGTTATAATAAACATAGAAAAACAGAAGCCTTAAAAGTAGGCATTTTGCAGACCATATTTTGAAAAAAAAAGAAGTTTCTATTAATACCTTGTTTGAACTGTTCTGACTTAATTCTTTCCATCATCTGTTACTACTTTGCACATTTCACCAATCTTTGATCTTTAGTTTTCCTTACAAAAGCCAGGCTGCCTGCTCTCAGGGTTGACCAAGAAGTGAAACACATGGACAGAGGACAAATTTACTGCTTCAGAGAGCTCTCTTTTAGAAACTCAAGATTTCAGTGTACTGAAGCTCAGCCAAGTCCTTTCTGAAGCATTTTTTAAAAATCACTTCCATTGCATCATTGAACAAAAGAAAACAACCTGGTTTTCTCTCTTTCAATCTACTCCTTTAACTTTGTCCTTACACTAAGCTTCACTTATCTTAGAAATGGCAAATTTGCCATTCTGTGGAGATGATCTACCAAACCACAAAACATCTTCTAGAAGGTAAGAACCAATGTTACTCTAAATGCACACGCTGTATACCGACTGCTTCAAACAGAGCAAGACAACAAAATTAACCACTATGTGAAACCCCTGAAAAAATATCCCTGATGAGCTAAGAGTGCCTCTAAAGTTCAATGAAAACAAATTTAATTAGCTCAGTCATTTCATGATGCCCAAAAGGACTTTGAAAGTTTTTCAGATGAAAATGGAATATACTTATACAGAAATTAGACACTAAATTTAAAAGACAGGATGAAAACATTTCATACCAGATACGAAAAAGCAGATGACAAATTCTGAATACCTAAATCAACCCAGTTTATCCCTCTGCAGTACTTCAGCAGGACGCCGTGACTTTGATTAGATCTATACTGAGCAAAGCAAAGGCAAAAATCAAATCAAGACCTAAGGTGCACATTCCATGCACTTTATACACCACGAGCACCAGGGACCAGCCCTTGTTTAAATAAAGCAGGCAAAAGGAAAAGATCTATTATCCCCACCAGCAATCTCTTTTGTTCTAGTTCTCTAATTTTCCTTTCTAGGAGCAGAAACATTTATTTTTTAAAGTACTTACTATATTTTAATATATTCCATCTTAAGAGCCACTAACCCTTATATGTCTCGGCCAGCCAACAAGCACAGTGGCCCATTCCACAGAACACCACACTTGGCATAAACCAAACAGATATTTGTCACAAATACATATGTAAGGTAATTTTTCTCTAGCTAAAAGACTCAAAATAAGAAGTATTCTTGAATATAAGACAGATGAAATACACAATGTTTGTCAGATAGGTTTTTGAAGTAAAATATAGAGCCTCACACAACTGAAATTAAAACAAAAGAGAACCACAGTTAAACATAAAATATTTCTCATTTTATTCAAGTAGCATTACTGATGAAATCAAGAAATCAAACAAATCCACCCAAAGAAATCTCGTGGTTTTTACAAATAACCTTCACACAAGAACCAAGGCTCCTTTCTCAAAAAATATAAATGTAGATGAAAACATCTGGGGCTATCAGTAGGAGAAATCACTTTCCAGTTAAAATGGTGGTAACATTACCAAAACAAAGGAGCAAATGGTACCAAGGGAAATCTAAAGAAAATCAGAGAAAGGCAGCACAAAAAATTTTGTTGAGCAGCACGATGTAAGAGACTTTAAACCTTTTATTACTAAAACCTGAAGAAGGAAAGACATGAATAGCTGCTTCAAGATACACCAATTTCACCCGGAGAGGACAGAAACTGTTTTCCATTACCATCCTAATAATGGAAAAATCCCCAAGGGAAGCAAACCCAGAATACAGAGGAAAGTTAACATTTCAAAAAGTGTTTGTGGCAGTAAGCTGCAGACAGCCAACACCCACACTGTTCTCTCCATCAAGCTCTGCTGAGCTACCCCCTCCACAGAGCAGAGAGCACCCATGGAAAAATAGAGAATGGGACACAAAAAGAACTGCCCAGCCATACAGATATAAGGAAAAAGCAGTCACAAAAAAAAAAAAAATAAAGGGAGGAACATGGACACCCCTTCTGAAGCTGCTTGTGAGGTGCCTGCACAGATGGGCAAATGGAGACTGATGTTCCAGAGGCTTTTTACTACCCTGAAGGAACACTTCCATCTGTGGTCTTCTCCTGCTAGAAATGACCATGAATACACTCAAAGACTTCAAAACAACAATGGCAAAAACAGTGTGGGTGGTTTAGTTGGTCTGGGTTTTTTTTTTTGTTTGTTTGGGGTTTTTTTTGTTTTAAAAATTTTCAAATAACTGGTCACAATAAAGAACCTGAGTGCTTTGTCTCATCCCAGCAGCACAGTCAGTTACCAAATTGTGCAGCCCCTCCCTGAAGGCCAGTGCCTTCTGCAGCAGCACCCAAACACGGCCCCTCTGGGAGGACAACTCCCCAGAACCACTTCTGCAAGGACCCCACACTGAAGAGAAATACAAATACCATCTCTAGCACCCCAAATTCATAGCCCCAAGGCACAGCCTACCCAATTCTATCTAAACCACTTAAACAATTTTTCAAGACAACTCAGAAGATACAGGGACAAATAACAAACCAAAGGCAAAACAGATTAGCAGGTTTCTGTCACAGACAAAGAATGAAGAGTAGCTATAAAAAGAGCACTGCTTGCACACAACATTTTGAAAAGTATTTATAGGAAACAATTGCTAGAAACCCACAACAGGCACACCTCTATCCAGGAAGGAGCTGGAGACTATAAAAAAACCAAAGCCCCACACCCAAAACCCCAAAGTGCATGACTGGAGAATGATCACCACTCCTTCCTCGCTGCTGCCAAGGCCAGATGCAGAAAGCAGTTTGTGCCAGCCCACACTGGCTCTAACACACGGGTTCACAGGGACACAAGACATTTCCTGCAGCTCACTTCTGGGCCATTAACATGAAGACCTTTTTTTGAAAACTGAATGACAGAAGTACTGGGATTTGGGAAGTCTGCTGAGTCCTCGCAGTTCTTTCTTTTCCCACGCATTCTATGCAACATATATACTTTCATTAAAGGACAGAAAACAACAATTCACAGGAAAACTTACACAAATTCAGGTAAGTTCAGGACCTTCTCAGGTCCACTTTTGGCAGTGGTCCCTTGGCAGCACACTGACACTACCCAGCAACACTACAGCCAAATCACCATTAATGCACAAAAGCCAACGAGACTATCTACTCAGACTCCTATTTAATATATAAAATATTATTTATAGATGTCAGAAAAAAACATTTATTTTGGTGAAAGCAGTATTTCACAAAGTGATTTAGTAAGGGAAAACTAAACTAAACATAAAATTAGAACATAGCTAGAAATAAATGAGCAGCTTTGACCTTAACTGTCCAAAAAGGTATAAGAGGAAAAAAAATAGGATTATTTTGATTGTTTCCACTGTAATTTATTACTTCTAAATATCAAGAATTTAATATCATCTTGCTATTAATTTCATTTTCTTTAGAGTAGTAGATTCCATAGACAAATATGGTATATATTTCTAATCCTTCAATCCTTGTTCTTTCTTTAAAATAATAATAACAGTAAGTATCTAATGGGAAAAGTGAATTCAAGTAACCCTCAGGATGTACAGACAGCCCATTACACAGTCCATTTCACCCAGCATTAAACCCATTTTTGAACACAGGGGAGGAAAGGAGGATTAGTTACCTGAATAACCCTTATGGAAAGGGAAAATAATTGGATTGCAAAACACAGATTTAAGGTTTGTCTTACAAAAGCAAATATAATGCCTATATACTTACCTGCACTTCATGCTGAGGCACAGGAAGCCACAAAGAATCATTAAAGGTATGAGGTTATTCAAAGAGGAATGCTGAATGTTTTGAAGAATCCCTCTGGTCTACAAGATGGAATGCTGGCACACTGGTTGCCTCATGTTGATTTTTCTTCACAAACCAGTATTTTAAAAGAAAACCATCTTACTTAGATTGAAGACTTACTGAATATTTTCTGTAACTCAGCTAAAATAGATATATCTCCACATCAGGAGTACTTTGGTGACTCAATATACATGGAGGCCTAAGACAAATACAATGGCAATATTTACAGACTGAGACTTTGTCAGCAGATGTCAAGGTCCAGCACAAAGCTGCTGTACAAGGCTACAGCTCTTCCACAGAGCAGGCAGGGCAAATAGTTTCTTGAGACATAAGATACAAAAGATGACACATTAATGGCGTGTACACCAGAAGCTCAAGTAACTCAGGCCTGAAGATGCAGGAAACATGAAGCTTCCTGGGGAAGTAAGTACAGATTTTAGTCCCAGGGCTAAAGAAAGAGCAATGAGCAAGTACTACATGTTTACCTGGTCTCACTTTGTAGAGAAGAAGCTCAATTTATTAATTTCAAAATCAATCTTCCATCACCACATGCTCCTGCATTAAATCTAGGTCTAAGATGGTGGCCAATGAAGACTATAATGTAATTTGTTACTAGATATAATTTTGTTACCAGACATAAAAGGAAGCATAGATTTAGCGCTGGGCTAAAAATTCCAGTCACGCAACCTTAGAAGCCCCATGGTACATCCACCCAAATCTTTAAACTGCTTTGTTATCAGTGTTTGTGCCATGGCTAGTGCTGTTCATCTGGGAAAAGGTTTGTGGTAGCTGGCAGTAATTGAGGTGAAGAGATCCCTACTGACATAGTGTGTAATTCCACAACAATTTTAATCATGAAACTGCATCACAGAAATGGATAAATTGCAATAATAAAAGCAGGTATGACAGTAGGAGAGGAACTGTAGGAAATCTCTTCCCCATATAAAAGAGTGCATCTAATAGCTTATTTGATTTATTTTTTGCAAATTTAATCATGTCAGAAAGTATTTCATGGTGCAAGTATTTCTACCAAATAAACTGTATAAGCTAAATAAAAAAGGAAAAAGTTAAACTTACTGAGAAAGTGAATTATTCAATAAGACTCAGAGTGGCAGACTTACCAACCTTACAAAAAAAATGTATTATATACCTACACTGCTATATATTCTACACCAAAAAAAAAAATCCAACAACAAAAAAATCCGAAGCAAATCAAGGATACAGGAAGTGCACTTCTAATGAGAACACTGCTTTGATGTGCATCTGCATTATGGAAGCAAAAGATTCATCCCTGAACAAAAAGAAATGATCCTAAATGTCACCCAAGAACAACTCACACAGACACCCATAATGCCCCACTCCCAATTACCTTGTCTGCATTTCACTGGACCAATCAGTCTAAAAGCAAAAAAAACAATTAGTGTGGTGTCTTCTCAGACTTTGAAATTACATTGCACAGTCCTTCCAGTATGATTAAGAGCATACAGAAATGTAGTCATTTGCTGGAGTCCAGCTCCTCCTACACTGTGCACAAAAAAATCTTGAAGGCAACTCCTAACACTATTTAAATTAGAGAAGATGTATGCAGAGGAAAAGCTGGAGAAAATATGTCAGGGGGGAACCTTTTAAAAAACATAACACTGGTTATGCTTCCAAATTATGACAAGCTCCTAAGGAAAAGGGAGCATACCACTCCCTGAGAGATTTAAAAACCTGAACAGGAGGAGAAGTTAAGGAAGAAAAACCCAACACCAAAACCTCCTTTTTTGGCAATTCTTGTTAAAACACCAGTAATTAAACCCTATATCATATAATCCAAAACCATGCAAAGGTACACAGTTAGCAAGTAATAATATTTTCTACAAATGTCATTCTGATCTCTCATCCTTTCACATAAACTTCAGCCCTTAGAGGCTGTCAACCGTTCTTATGTCAACATGTAAATCATCCCACCTTTTTTTAAAAAAAAACCAAATTGTAGTCTCAGACCCTGAATTTTTCTTAAAATAAATCCACAGTTGATTAGGGAGGAGAAAGAAAAATAAAAAAGGGGAAAAAAACCCCAGAAATTAACTCTTGCTTAGTCAGATGAAGAGTCCTCCTGCTTTCAGCAACAAAGCTGAGAAGGAAAGCTAGTTTGAATTCCTGCAGTGAATCCCATTAAAGCTAAAACCTGAAGTCCACACATTCTAAAGAAGATAAAGGCCCGGGCTTCCCTTAGCCAGCTATTAATGTGAACAAGCTTCTGAAGTGAGAGGTTATGCAACCATTAAAATAAAACAGTCAAGACCTCCCAGCAAGATCTAAAGCAGTGCCATATGGTAAGTAATGGGGGAATTTTTTTGCATTATTATTTCCAATAACACTTAGAAGCATTTGTTCAGATCTTAATGGAATTTATGATAGCTTTTGTCCTTCTTGGGAATCACTGTTTATTTTTATCTATCAGAAAGGCAACTGCTGTGAGAACATTATGTACTAGAGTCTTAATATTTTTAGAAGGGGAGACAAACATTTTCCAAAATTTAGGTACTTCCTTAGTCTCAGGCATGCTGTCAACAAAGTAGGACAGAAATTTGCTGTGCTAGAGAAGTAGCATTCCTCACTCTTCTCACCTGCAGTGCAACAGCAGTGACACCAAGAAAGAATCCCAATTCAGGTGACATTTGCAAGGCAAGTAAGAGAAAACACAATTACCAACCACCATTTGCAGTTAATGTACATCTTAAAAACATCAACACCACAGGCCCAAATTAGCGAGATCATAGAATCACATAACAGTAAAGTATCCTTTGTTTATATATCATGATCTTCCAAAATCAATATACAACCAAAGATATTTTAAAAATATTAAAAATAAACAGAAAAATTAAGCATGTTCAGAATGCAGAATCTTGCTTCAAATTTTAAGAGAAACACAGCTTTTGTTTAAATTCTTTTTTAAGAAACAATATAGCTGATATAGCAGATTCAACCTGCATTTTGCACTGATCTACAGCTTGGCCCTATAAAAACTGTATTTACAGAAAACATAGCTGGGACAGATATCACAGATGTTTTCCTCCTACACCTCAGTCACCTTATTAAAACAAAACTTCAGTGCAAAATTCAAACCTAGTGTAAAAAGCATAGCTGCTTTTTTTTTTTTAAGAAGAAAACTAATTAATCCCAAAGGTCTATCAAGGCATAGTAAAAGCTATGCAGGGTTAGGAAAAGCAAGAAGCCTGCCTATGTTGCAAAATATTCATATAACAAAGTCCATCAGGAAAAAAGAAAAAAGGAATGAAAGCCTAACAAGGAAAAAACCTCACACCCAAGAGAACAGAAGTTACATTAGCATTACATGTCTTCTATTGTTTTACTTTTTTTAAAAAAAAGTTGTGTAATCTCAATATTGTTGAATTTAATTGTACAATAATTCCCACCTGACCAGTAAAGCAGATAAAAATATAACCTCCCTCCAAATTAAGGCAGAAGCAGCATTAAAATACCAAACTTCCCTGCAGGGCAATTGGCCAGAAAACAGATCCAAATGTTTGGATTTCTTCCTAACAGTGTGAACGCCCAACCCCAGAGGAAGAGCCCTCAGCCTGTGTTTCCCTCACAGGATGGTGGAGTGCCAGCACACGGGCACGGCAGGTGGAACACACTGGGCAGCATCCCTGCCCACCTCCACAGCCTGAGTGCTGCAGGAAATGGAGAGAACAGGACAGGTCTTGGATGGCTTTCAGCCCCTTGAGAGGTGTAACTGGCCTGGCTTGTCGTTGGCAGCTCGCCCTGCCAAGGCACCTGAAATGTTGGTGTTTATGGCTTGAACGGAACTGGCAGCTCCCCAAGGGGCAGAGCCACAACTCTTCACTTCCCCACCGTGCCCCAGGCAGGGCCCTGAGGGCTCACCAGGTGTGCAATGCCTGCCCACCACCAGGCATCTCCTGGGAGACAAGAGTTCTGCATGTGACAAACAGGGGTCTGAAGCACAGTGCCAGCCCTTCCAGTCAGGCTGGGCAGGAGCCATGCCCAGTGGGTGGCCCACAGGCTGCTCACTCCAGCTGCCTGCTCACATCTGTGACACATACACAACCTCCACAATCCCTCCAAACCCATTTACAAGCCACCTTCTAGAAAATTGTCTTCAGCTCCCTTTATTTCACAAACTGGAAAGTAACAGAGTGGTTTCTTGGTGTCACTGCTGGTTTATGGTACACCTGGCAGACATTATCACAATGTGAAGTGCAGGCTGCCACAAGCTATAGTACAGACAAGCCTTATTATGGCTAAATTATGTCCCAGAGGCTGTATGACAGACAACTTCCCATCTATTATCATCAGAGCAGCAACAAAGAGGAGAGAAAAAGAGCAGAACACATCTGGCTCCTCTGGAAGAGTGGGGAAAAACAGTGGTTGAATAAAAGGGCTAGTTGGAGAAGACTACTGATTGGGTTTCAAACTGATTATTGATTATTTAGTGGAATAAAAGACTAAAAATAAAAATATAATTTACCACTCTGGCAATCATTAAGTTTACCAGTCAGAGGACTATGCGAGAAAGCACAGAGCCCAAGAACCACTAACAGCACTATTTTGATAAGCACTGAATTCTTACGAAAAACATTTAGATAAAAACTGCACAGATATATTATTACGCTGTAGATGCAATGGAGTGTATTATTAAAGCCATAACAAAACCTAATAGTTGGAAGCAGTGATAAATACATTTAGATAAAACTTACATTTACCTGTGAGGATCATTAATCTTCAACAATTTATTTACTGTGGTGATTCTTCTATACGTATTAGGTTTGTATGGTTGGGTTTTGGTAGCAGAAGTTGCTACAGGGGTGGCTTCTGTGAGAAGCTGCTAGAAGCTTCCTCATGTTCAACAGAGCAAATCCCAGTTGGCTCCAAGATGGATGTGCTACTGGACAAGGCCACAGAGATGCAGAGATCCACCTGCAGCCCATAGAGGAGACCCATGTCAGTGCAGGTGGATGCCTGAGAGGAGGCTGTGATCCCATGGGAGGTCTGTGCTGGAACAGGCACCTGGCAGGGACCTGCAGAACCAGGGAGAGCAGAGCCCACACTGGAGCAGGTTTCCTGGTAGGACTTGCGACCCCATGGGGGACCCATGCTGGAGCAGCCTGTCCTTGAAGGACGGCACCCTGTGGAAGAGTGACCCGCATTGCAGCAGCTCATGGAGAACTGCAGCCCACGAGATGGACTCATGCTGGAGAAGCCCATGGGGAACTGTCTCCTCTGGGAGGGACTCCACGCTGGAGCATGGGAAGGGCTCCTCTCCCTGAGCAGCCTGAGAAATGTGTGATGACCTGACCACACTCCCACTTCCATGTCCCTGTGCCACTGGGGGAGACAGTACAGCTGGGAAGGAGGGAGGGATGAGGGGAAGGTGTTCTTAAGGTCTATTTTTACTTCCAATTATCCTGCTATGATTTTGTTAATAATAAATTCAATTAATATCTGTAATTCTAGCCTGTTTTGCCCATGATGGTATTTGGTGAGTGTTCTCTGTCCTTATCTCAACCAACGAACCCTTTGTTATATTTTCTCTCCCCAGTCCAGCTGCAGAGGGGAGTGATAGAGAGGCTTTAGTGGGTGTCTGGCATGAAGCCAGGATCAACTCACTACAGTCTTCAAATAGAAGTTGAATGTCTTTATATTTTAAGAGTAAACACTTCCAGCTGGCTACAAGAATCAAAAAAAAAAAAACAAACCAAAACAAAACAAAAACAAAAAAACCCCAAACAACCCATGCTTGGATTTGCCCAGTACTGAAATAAACCATTCTATCTGAGCATGATAATTTTATCTGGACTCACCTGAAAACAGTGTTTCCACAATATCTTTCTCCATCCAATAGTGTCAATTTAGAAGTACTTTCCTGTATTATAACTGTAGCTGCAGATTGGAGAAATGTACCTGGGGACAACATAGATTTTTTTTTTGACCTCTCAGCTGATGGGAAGATTTCCTACAGTCTCAAAACATCTGAACCTGCCACACAGCACGGGATGCCTGGAGGAAAAGTGCCTCAAAATACTTGAACCATTTGCATAGCAGCAGTGAATCACTGAAGCATCTCCATGTCAAACCTTTAGAGGAAAGACAAAGTAGGGTGGCTTCAAGATTTTAGAAATACAACAGCAAGACAGTGATGAGATATTTTTAGTTCCCTTCCCATGCATTTGCCGCTGACCTATTTCACTGTGCCACACAGGTTCAAAACCTTACTTCTTAAGGAATTTAGAAACTAATTTTAAAAACCCATATTTCAAGTAATGGATAAAAACAATCCTTTATACTGTAAATTCAAATAGATGTTTTATTTCATTTGGAGAAACGGGGCACATGCTTCACTGCCAATACAGGGGCACAGCCGCTGACTTCCATGACACTTAAACAATCTGTTTAAGTCCAACATTTATCTGCAGGCTGTCTGAAAACTTTTGCAAACATATCAGTAGCATGGTTCTGTTTCAGTTAAAGGCTGAAAGAGCAAGCATGAATGGTAAATTCTTCTTGGTAAATTCTTGATAAATTTTTTTTCTTCTTGATAAATTAACATCAATCTAATCTCCATTGAACATAACATTAAGAGCCATGCCTGTTCATGATACAAATAGCAAAAAAATAAGCCATATAGGCTCAGAAAATCCTGTGTCTAAATTTAAAATAATGAAAAAAATTGTAAGTATGAACAAAGTCATGGCAAAGAAATGAAATTGCAATGGAATTGCCTTTAGCTAGAACATAATGAAACAAGTGAGCAGCTGCAGGAATTCTCTATTTAGCTACACCTTCAGTCTAACAACTCACTCATTCTGATACGACTAAGAGAAACAAGACACTGAATATTGATGCTAAGGATAAAAATAGCTTTAATTAACCTAGTCCATAACTGCACCATATGTGTAGAGGTTCTATGAATCAAGGCACTATAGAAATTCAGGCTATTCACAACCGAACACACTTTATGAATACTTTCTAAGTCTGCTTTTATTTCAGTCTTTCTATGGTGATATCTTCCTCTTTCCCAAGCCACAAAAATATTAGCTTCAAAATAATATGTAAAGAACAGACTAGATGGCAGAAGTTGTAGGGAAAAAGCATTCTCTAACAGTAAGAAAACTGGCAGTGTACCTTACTTTTGCACATTTTCCAAACTGCAAACTCCCAGACTAACAAATCCCTTAAGATCTGCACTCTACATCTTTGGGGGGTGGGGGGAGGAATTGTATGACAGCTTTTAATAAACATTAAAAATGTAAGCTAATTAAGAACTAAGTTATTTTTTAAAGTTTCCAAAACTTTTTTTTTTTTATTTCCAGGGCCAAGGAGAAAGGAAAGCTGGAGAACTGCAGAAAGCATTTTAATTTCTTACATGCTACCATGCAAGTTATCCATTGTAAGGCACGAGACTGCCCAGCACACTGCAGCTACGCACCCAAACCAAATCTCTCCTGCTGTTCTAACAGACAGATTTCTGAATGTACCAAAAATATTCTGAAGCCAACATTTAAAATAAACATCCAACACAAGCAAAAGGAGTTGCTATACTGATGTGGTTCCTTTCATCCTGATTTGAAACCATGCTGAGATCCAACGATAACAAGAAACACAGACGGCAGAGTTTGTCACTGCTCTCTGCTGCAATTTTGACATCTGTTTCACAGCTCTTGGAAAGCCCATTTCCATTAATCTATGAGAAAGGACAGGAGATAAAATTCCCAGGCTGCAGAGGGCATTAGGAGACTTTCCTAGCTGACTGTACATTAAGAAAGAACTGTAACAGGCAAATTACGTTACTGTGAATAGACGGAAGATGCTGTAATTCTATTCCTTCTTTTGTCTTAATGGAGTTATTTATGTTGCAATCTTGAGGGCAGACCACTTACCAAAGACATTGCCAGCCACCTGCCTGACACACAAAAAGAGCACACTAAGAACAGAAGTTGACATTGTGGTCCCATTCAGCAGAAGCTGGTCTGTGCTTTCCTGACTTAGCTGGCAAATTACCATTTTTAACAGTTTACACATATTGCCCCTGCAGCACACTGACACTTAAGCGAATTCTACCAAACAACCTAGAAATTAGTTATCAAATCTAGGTAAAGTAAGGGAAATGACTGAAAGCATCATCACAGAGAGAGTTTTAAATTGCTTAAAAGCTTATTTTTAAAAGGCATAAATACTACAAAAACTAAGAACAAAAATGAGTCTGCCATTCAATATTATTAAAACATAAACATAAGTTGTTTCAAAGCTGAACACGTCCCTAAGATTAGTAGCCTAAATCAAAGAGGGATAGAATGCTGGTCATATACAATTTCCACAAAAAGTTATGTACGCTTAGCACACACATTAAGAACTGGGCTCCTTTAATTTAAGAGATTCATTTCAAACACGAAATGAAATTGAAAGCATGAATCTCTGTTGCTATTAAAAAATATCAAACTGGCTTCCCTCATACATAAGCAAAAGCACTACTAAAAGCAAATACAGGGTCTGACAACAACAGAAGGTGCAGAGAAGAAGGAATGAAATCAGGAGGAAGAGATGGAAGACTGTTGGAAAAAACTAAATCAAATCATTCATCATACATATGTAACATGTTTTCTACTTTCTTGCAGGATACTAACACTCTGTACTCACCATATTTGCCACTGAGGAATAAAAAGAAAGATGTTACTAAGGAGCATCTACCGCCCTGATGTACCCTCAAGTTACTAAGCCTAAATGCTAAGTTTACAGAAGTAGATGTTAGAAAAGTACCTTCAAGCCTGAAGAACAGTCTGTGATATTAAAGCATGTTAGTACTTTATAACCCTAAATACAGAAATGCAGAGGCTCAGTCATTGGAAAGAGAAAAATAACTGGAACAAGCTCCTCTGAATAAACCTAATAATCAAAAAACACAATGTTATCGATCCATATGGTGGGAGCTGTGTGGGCTGAAAGATATTTGAGAGTTTACTTTGAAGTCTAAAATAAAATAAGTATTGTCTCAACACAAGTCAAAAGCCCAAGTCCACACATGACCAAAACTCATCTCATTTAATCTGGACCAGCTGACTTCCCGGTAGGACATGTGAGAAGAAACTGTTTCTCTGAACAAGATTGGCAGTAGGAAAGTCAAAGCATTGGCAACTTCACAGCACAGCTAAAGACCGAAGAAGTCTCCATTTGTGCTGGTTTAAGGAACAGAGAACAACCACCCCATTGCCTGCAGGATGTTCATTATCTAGCATCATAATTAACACCATTACAGTTAAACTGCATATGGGAAAGCAGCAGGAATTAAGAGTAAATACTGAAACTCCTGTCAAATGGAAAATTATTTTCAACCAGCTATGAAAACTTGTCATTATATCTGTGACTGTACTTACTGGGCTTTGACTCCCTCTTAACAGTCCTTCATTCAGTCTCAGACAGATGATAAAACAACAAGACTTCAAATCTGTTCAGCTTCCCCACTCAAGATGGGGCAGGAGACACTGACGATTGCATGGATTTATAGAAATCTTTACTTTTCAGACAGGATTTAAACATAACCCTCTACAAAATACTTCCCATTTGAGGAGAACACAAAAGATTTGGGGAATCACACAGCTCTTAATTTGCAACCTTCTTTTTACGTAGTAAAATCCTCATAGAACATTTCCATAAGTATGAAGGAAACCAACGTAATAGTTCAGTTTACCACACATTTTGTGGTTCAACCGCAAGAAATAAAATGTAGTTGGCTCAAGGGAGAATGTCTGTATGCAGTGGAGCCACGCTTGAACCAAAACTATACCTAAGATTGCTTTAGCTATGATCAAGAAGAAACAGAAGACTCTGTTTAATGTATTACACAGTACATTCAGAATTCTACTTCTGATTTTGTCTGATAGTTTCCACTACTTGGCATCCACTGAAATATATATGTATGTTGAATTATGTTATATACAGCCCTGAAGCTACAGGTATACCTCATTGCTTATCAGTAAAATACACCCTTAGAGATGATGTAAGGTTAAGTCCTACACTTCCACCTCCTAGTACAAATGTATTGCTCCTCTGTTTTCAACTTCACCATACTAAAAAATGGTAAATCTTCATTCATTCATTTCAATTCCTCTATTTTGTCAAGCTACCCCGACAAAGAAGGAAACAGTTCTTGATCCATCATTAACAGGAAGTTCAACCAGAGAACTAAAGGGTAACAGACAAAAAAAATTGCAAGCAAAGTTTTATTTTTGTCTTTTTCCTCCAACATCACACTATTGCTGAAATTGTATACAGAAAAGAGAGGAGAGAACAAACTTAAAAAAACTTGTAATGAAAAGACAGCCAGAGGCAAATCAACGCTTCGTTTATTTCAACCCAAAAGAAAAACAAACTTCAACACTAGGAAGAGCAAACACTGGGAAGGGTGACCACTTGCAGGTAAAAATGGTCAGACGTCTGAACAAATTTGCTGGAGCAAGGGAGCTCTCCAGACAAACACTTGTTCAGCAAACATCTTCTCTCTCAGAAGACACTTTCCCCTACATACACACAATTAATTTACAACCTTCCACATGCCTGCAGCATGCCACTGGCTACCCATATATCCTTATGATATTACCAAAAGTTAGCCCATAATAGAAGCCTCCAAGGTTTGCATCAGCGCTGAGCATATCCCTAAAAAAAGGAGAAGAATCTTCTCAGAATATCTCAGAAGAATATTCCCATGCTCAGGCCATGGGTCCACACTGGATCAGCCAGGCACAGACATGAAGGTTTTCTTTCGCATCACAAAGTGCTCAGCCAAGTGGAAGCATGACCAGTAAGTTAAAATATAACACTACTGGTCCTTTAGCACTGAAATTAGTAATATTACTTACAAACCCTGACAGCAAAAATTAAGTTAAAATGCACCAAATTTGAAAGAGGGGTTATTTGAGAACAGGGAGAGAAGCCTATTCAAAGTCACCTGGTAAAATGCTAAACTAATTGACAGGAAGAAGATAACTTACTTTCTGTTTGCAGAAATACCTAAAATAATTCTTCTCCAGTCATAAAAACATGTAGAAAACATAAATTCAACAAAAAGCTTGAATTTGGATCCCTTTCCTCCCATCCTATGGGAAACACTTCCTAGCTGCAAATTGTTCACTCTTAAAAATTACAACAACTTTGTCAAATTTAAAGAATAAGCTGTGCAGAGTCCACCACCAGATGACTCCTGAAGTCCAATTACAGAGCACTCCTGTTTTCAGAAGAGAGAATGGGGGGGAAAAATTAATTATTATTATTAATACTTAATACTTCAACCTTCTTAGTGTGCAACATACCATAATACATGAATGGTCAATCACACCATTAAAAATGTTATCTATTTTGAAACCGAAACACTGATGGGGACCTGGTTCTGAAATACCTCAGAACTAAACAAGTATGTAAGAAACAAGCTAACCACACAAATCAGATCGGAAATTACAGGAACCACAAACTCAGCTGGCTGCTTATGTTTAATAGTATTGATTGTTCTGGGTAAAAAAATTGCAGCTGAATAGCTTTGGGAAAGGCCTCTGAAAATACTTCTAACACGTGGAAGGCAAAAGTATATAAAGAAATGCAAACCAAATCTCCTCTTTAGAAAAGGCATATGCTGTTGCTGATTCAGGGGCCAGGTACATACTAAGGTTTTGGAATCCTTCTGTTTTCACAGCTCCCACGACAACAACAACAACAAGGTTTAAGAGACTCAAACCCCATATAATGTTATAATAACCAATGTATTAAAAATTCTTAAATCTGCTGTATATTTTAATGGTTAATATCTGATTTTGCCTCTAGACAGGACATGGCAATTCCTTGCTATCTGAAAGCTGTACGTCTTTTTCAAACAACTTATTCACTCTCTGGCTGTCAAGCCTCTTGTTTTACAAAATTAAATACAGCCTCTACGAAATACAGCCTCTAGTAGTTACCCATTCACCTTTCTGAAAAGACAGAACTTCTGTTGGTTAGGATTTGTTCTTGCTTTACAGGAACTTTAGAACCTACACAATTCTCTTGTGATAAAGACTCAGATACAGGAAGCCTTAAAGTTGGAGCTTCATAGTATCTCCATTTCATGTTCATCCCCAACTGATTCCCAGAGGGAAGAAGCAATAACTCAACTCATAGCAGTAAAAAACCCAGCCTAATTGCTCTTTTCCTGCAACAGTGACACAGTGACTTCTCAGACAAAACATAAAGGAGCTTTCAACTGCAAAGCAAGGAAAGACTATCCAGTTTCTCTCTTAAAGCATGCCAGAATCCCCACGTCATTATGCCAAGATTTCAAAGCCAGCTCTGATAATTAATATTTCTAGGGACTGAAAGACCCTTAAATTAAATCTCCACAAAGCAGGACTAACACAGAGGATGCAAATTTGCTGCATTTCTATCCTACTGGCTTTGGGGCAGGGAATTCTTCATGGAGCAGCAGACTTCAAGCCCACTGCTTCATTCATATCATAAAATTCTGGAAACAAATACACAGCTTGCAAACACTCCCCCAAGGTAAAACCAAAGCATGCTCCACATTTTATGTCCCACAGTATCATTGCTTGATAAACAGCACAGTCATTTCACAAATGTTATAAAATTTGAAGTCCTTCACACATTTCTAAGGTCCTGTATTTACACGGCAGCTCTGTACCAGCTGCACAAGAAACATTGTTTTAAAATTATATTTATGTATTGGTTATCTGTTGGTTAACTGTATCATAGAAATAAACCAACTGGCACAGCCTTTCCACAATGCAAACGAAATATGGTTAAACCAGAAATTTTGCCTACTATAGGCACATTACAGCAGACAGAGATAAAACCCATGGGCCTCCAGCCTGCTCCAGCCCCAGATGATATCAGTGTTCAACTTCAGAGCACACATGAGTGGCTTTGAAAGGAGACACTGTGATGTGAGCTGGCAGATCAGAAAGGAAAATTCAAGCCCTTAAAAGGGATTGCATGGCTGAGATAAATGAGAACAGGTGTCACAGCTTTAGCTGGAATTAGCATCAGAATTTGAGACTTTCAAGAATTTAGAAAGTTTAAAATCTGTAAATAAATTAATTTAGTGAAGGAAAACAATCTGTAAAAAAACAACTTAATTACCTGGCAGTTACGTTTCTCCACTGAAGAAGCAAAGATTAGAGCTAGACAAAACACACGGAGACACTCCCTTCCAGGAGATCAGTGTGCCCACAGAGAACACGGTTAACCCTGAAGCTTTTTTGCTCTCAGCACACTGCAATTCTGCTCTGACTTCAGTTTAGCCAGAAAAGGGGATGTATATTACAGCATCCAGCAACTGGCTAAAGCAACCTTAAAAAGAAAAGCTCTGCTTCTTTGTGATGAAAAAAGCAGTTTCCAGCAATTTTGTTAACCAGTACAAAATTAATATTAATTAGTTTAAATTAGTTATTATTAATTTAAACATTTAAATGCTAAGGCATGCAGATGTGATTTGGTGTTTCCCTAAAAATAACACATCTCAAATTCCCTGGGGAAAAAAGGCCATTCAATCATATGCTTGAAGCCTACTGAATCATTTGCCTTCTTCAAAGGGGACAAGAAAATAACCCAGTCAAATTTTTCACACACTTGAATGCTGTAACAGAGGGTTTAAAGATTGGGTTCCTGTATCTTGATTTCACAGTGCTGTCCCAGCAAGTCACTTAAACTGAATAATAAGCACAGCAGGTCCTCTCTGACTTCTGTACACAATTCAGACTGGTATTGTTCTCGCTAGGAATCTGAGCTGTACTCCTTCCAGGGAGATTTTGGGAATATATTTATTTATAGAAATTTTAGTTTCAGAAAACTAATCACATCACATTTATGCTAAAAAAAACCCAGCAGATGCACATTTGTGGAAAAAAAAGTTAATTTGCATGATTAGACATCAATTCCTAAATCAAAATTACAGTAAAATATCTATTTCTTAGTTTGGATCAGTTTAAGAAACATTAAAACATTAATTAAACATTGTTGGTCTCATTTCCTAGCACATTTACATTTCAAGGTGATGCATCTATTTTCTAAATATTCATCCATGTTAACTTTCTATATCAACCATTTAATAAGCAATGGTAATACAGAAACAGAGAGGGAGGGACAGAGACACTGTATCTGCTTAGAATCCCTACAACAACATTTTTGGCCTCTTGATGTATTTGCATGTATCTTTTAGTTCACAATATCCTGCAGTGTATAAATGACCAAAACTACAAAACCATTCTCCATCTTTTTAAGAATATACACATTTATACACAAGAAGGAATATGTAGGGATTGTCATTGCTACTAGAAAGATCATGCAATTCTTTTTTAAAGGTAAGAATGAGTACAACATCACACAGTAAAATTATCTTATGCAAAAGGGCATTTTTCTCACAGCAACAGAGAAAAGAGAAACAGAAAATACATAATCAAGAGGACTACAGAGGATCACTTGAAACGGAAAACGTTGGAAGTAAATTGATAGGATTTCAGTTGCAACAAGAAGCTTTTGAAAACATATTCACTTCAAAACCAGAATATTTTAACTATTCAGAACAAGGCAGAAACAAGAACAGTGATCCAGAAAGCTGACAATTCTTTAGTAGTCTATAGGGCTTTCTAAACAGCAGTCAGAACGAGGTAAGGCAGTCCAGCTGAAATAGAAAACAAGCAGTGTTCATAAGTAACAGAACATTTTCTTTCACATATGAAAATCTATGATGAATACATCAATAATATTTCAAGGGCAATACAATTAAAGCTGGAATTACATACAAATAGTCAAAGAGCTAACTGAACCTCATCAAAATGACAGAAGAGCAGCCTCACAAAGAAAATGCTTATATAGCTTTGTTAGTAGATACAGCTGAAAGGATAAACACAAACCAGAATTAACCATAATAACACCTGCTTGCAATTAATTTCTTTAATTAGAGCAACATTCTTCCCCTCCCCAGAAAAAGTTAAAACGGAAAAAAGAACTGAGATTCTTGCCAAAGAAAAGACTTTATTTTGTTAAATCTAAAAGCTTTCTGCTACCTTTCCATCTGCCTCATTGGAATTTCAGTGTCCATCACTGTACAGTTTCTAGTTAAAAAAACAGTAACAGGACTATTGCCAATAGTGGACTCTGACTGTTCATCCACCAATTAAATATAGCCACTTCCAGGCAGAAACACAACATGTGCTGCTGTACCTTGTCCCTGACACAGCTGCACACATCTAATGAAAGCAAGATAGAGAATCCACCCCAGAGAACAGCACTGGGCAGGGACACTGCTAAAATACCCATTTTCCATATAACACCCCATGTCACACTGTACATGTGCACTGGAGGTATTGATCAGCTGGTTCTCTCTTATCTTTAGATACTAGAAATGGCAAAAAGCCAAACAGTTGGTTATTACATGTTTAAAAAACACTTATGTTTAGGAAACAAACAGAAGTGAGCATCTGAGACATCAGTGAAGTCACAGGCAGTGACTACAAATAGATAACAGCAAGCAGTAACAGAGAGATTACAGAATATCATCACCTTCTGTCTATTTACTTTTATATCCAGACTTTTCAATCAGACAATGTAGAGATTTCTTGCAATTTCAGTAATGTCTGGAAACAGGTTTAAAATGATGACAGAAGAGATTAAAATTGCACAAGATTTCAAACCTCAGAAAATGAACAGGGTATGGGGCAGTTTTGAAAATACTGATATTTTATAAGTTTTATCTAATGGGTGCCTCATTAGGCTTCAAATCAAGAATGCAAACAGACATGTACGAAAATTAAATCTTTTCTATTTAACTGAACTAAAATTGCCAAGGTGAAAGTGTTTTCTTTATCAGTGTTCTGGATAGGCTTTAGATAAAATCCATAAAAATTATGGTGCAGAATGTCACCTGTTGACTATTGTAAACTGAATATTCCGAACACTAATCTTCTGTGAAATACAATCTTTCAGGAGTTTTTTCTATTCATTGGAAATTAAGGGGAACTGAAACCGTAACACCACAAATGCATGAGCACTTGCCTGTCGTTTCAAATTGCAATATTGCTTCCTCCTTGAATATCTGTCTTGTGAAAAAGGGCAGTATGGAATTCAGTGGGAGGGGGGGTGACAGTATTTTTTTCCACTTAATCTATCATTTAAGGCATCATCAGACTTGATACACACAACTTGGTGGCTAGTCCTCAACTTTAGTTTAACCTCTGGCTTTTTATGTAATTCTTGCAACTACTAAAGATGCCTATATACAATCAAGTGCAGTATATTCTGCAAGACACCTTTTCTAGAAGAAAACACTTCCTTTTATCCAGTAGCAATGTATTTCCCAATATAAATCCAGTTTTCTTTTCAGTGTATGCTAACAGTGCTCCCCAATACACAGAGCAGCAAAACTGTAACTGTTAACACAAGTTTCATGTTTCCAGTTTCTTTTCCCCTTCGCACACTGCTTAGTCAAGGAAAACCCAGACTGTGAAGTACAGCTGATGACTCCACTGTGTTCCTACCAAAGTGTAATTACAGAACATGCAATACTCAAATCACCCCCAGCATTCTATGCAAAAGAGTTGAGATCTAAAGAAACCATAAGGCCGTGTACAGCTCCTTCAGAAATCAGGAGGTCAGGGCTGAAATATACTCATTACTGAGTTTTAGAAAGCCTATCTTATTTCCACAGCTCACTGGGCAAGATGGCCCTTGCTGCTCCCTTTAAGTCCAAATCAAACATGCTTTTATGGGCATCCAACTGTGCAGCACAAGCATTAAAACTGTATTTCACACTGAAAATTCAACTTCATATGGATATCCTTATAAAACACATAACGTTTTAAAGAGCAAAATTAAGTAAACAAAAGCAATTACTATGTTTTATCATTCTAGTCAACTCTGAAAACTTGTCACTGTGTGCTCACAGACCATCCATGTAGCCTAGGCCTCATAAAATTAAAGTGTCAAATATGTAAGGATGTCTGCTGCTCACATAGCAGCACAATTCTGTAGGACTCTGGCATGTGCCCTTCTGCCTGGGAAATACAGGCACTCCAAAACAATCCTACAAACTTACTTTCCTGCTCAGAAGCAAAGCAAATCTAATACAGAGGTTTATAAACAAGGAATGATTTTTTTTTTTAAAGGCTAATACTATCTTCCCTTTAAAAAAAGAATCCCATCCAAAGACAGTTGTAATTCTTGCCTCTGTCTTACATGTTTACAGGTATTCTTCAGTTCTGTAAAGCTCTTCTAATACAGCACAGTGCAGATGTTCCCATGCACTTTCTCTGAGCAGCTGCTGCTGTCAGAGACGTTATCTCAGCCAACTGTGGGATTTCTCAAATTCTCTGCTACGTGCTACTACAACACTTGAAGACAAGTATGTAAGGTACTTTTTGGAAAGAAATGAAATTTAGTGAAGGCTTATTCTGCATTTGTTTTTTAACTTCACCAAGTAATCAAGTGGTTTGGCTTTCTAAAAGTCAGTCTCATTTAGTGACTATCTCAGCATTATATACATATAGCAAATACTCACCAGCAAATGACAGAGGCAGGAATGGACCCTTAGTCTGAAGGCAGGGAGGGAGACAGGAGACCAACTGGTCAGCTACCTTTTAATTACACTTTCACTGAAAAAATATTTGAGATAGTAAAAAAATCTATCCTTTGCTAAAACCCAGGTGGTTGAAAAGGTAGAAAGGATTTTTTCCATAGCTCAAGGTTGTAGCTATTATCAAAACAGCTATAAATTACACTCCAAGTGGCGACACTGCTGAACTTCATTCTAAAAGAAAACAGCAAGTCAAATGTATAATTCAATACCAACTTAATCTTCAAAGAAAGACCGAAGTTGCTGATCTTGTCTTGGATACATCCCAGCCAAGTGAGCCCACCACATGCTGTTCACTTTGCAGGTCCCATAAGGCACCTCTCAGCGTGTGTCCTTCACTTCTCAACAGTCAGCACAGAAAAGGTATTTTCAGCCAGGACTGGTGAGAATGAAGAACTCCTGTATGAGCCAGAAACTAAGGGCAAAACCCCAAAAGGATACCTTGGCTTTGATGCAAAAAGGATGGTTATTTTTTGATTTTATTTTTTAAACAAACAATAGAAGTCAAAAAGAGCCATTGTACAGTGTAGAGAGTTGTAAAGGAATTAGTAAAGTAAGTCTTTGGCTGTTATCAGCTCTATTTAATTTACATGTCCCTTGCAGGGCTGTTATCAGTTCTATTTAAGTTACACATTCCTGGCAGGAATCTATGTCCCAAGAGCTCCTACATTCACACAGAACCCTAAATTTTCTTTACTAAAAGGTTTTAGTTGTGAGGGGTTTTATATAAATGTACATAAATATATGTAAACATATGTACATGTACACAAAAAAAACCCCAAAAAAGAACCTAAATAACAGCATAACTAAAAAAAAATCTATTCCAAAGCTTCCAGCATTATTTTATTTTCAAGGAAGCAATTTTACTACAAGAACTAGATTAACTTTTTCTTTGGTCTAAACTGGCAGAAAACCTCTCCATTTCTTTTCTTGCAGGCTTCTGAAAAATTCCACACCCTGAAGGAACTGCCAAACCTCTGATCTAACTTCAAGAGCTGCCTTGATACATCACCTCGGAAAATAAAAAGACAAATTTCCTTAAATGTGATTCTACCAAATTATCTGAGAAGGGTATTGGAACAAGCAAATTAGGGATGCTGCAACTTCTACTACAGTCTGCAGTTCCAGTGAATAAAACAATAATTTCTCTACCCACTGTAAGTCTTCTGTCATGTTATAAGGGCTTTTCATTCTCTCACAAATATTACTTGTTGACATGGAGATTGTTTTGCTTGAAAGATGCCAACTGATATTTTTAATTCTAGCTTGCAGCATCAAGATATTCTCTTAAAAGAATTGAAATCTTTAGTATCAGGGAAATAAAAGACATTCCATTATGGGGAAGAGAACATAAATCAACTTAAAAACAAATTCTGTTCCCAAGAGTCAGGAATAGTATTTGCAAATTATCTAATATTCAAAGAGTTTTCAGCTTTCTTTGTTCACATAAACAATCCTTTCGTTGTTTTTTTTTTTTTTATTTCATATTTCTGATAAATAGAGAGCCAAGGACATTTCTTACTGCTGTCTGAGCTTGAAAACACATAAGTTACCCATTATTTATATATTATACTAATAAGCACAACACATAAAGTGCTGTTCATCATAACAACTTTCACTTGCAATTAATTTCTGATTCTCCGCTGTTTACTAGGTCAATGTACCACCACAGAGATGACAATGATCCCTTTTAATCAAAGGAATGAAGAAGCTAATGGAAATACTTAATGCTAACTACCAATATACTAGCTATTTATTTAAAACCCCAAGGCATGTGCCTGGACATAGCTGCTATATATTATCAGAATGAAACTCGGACTTTTCCCTCTCATCTGTTTTAAATTCCACTAAGAAAACACACTCACCCCAAGTTTAGTTATGGCACCAAAAAATGCTATCATGACCGAGTCCTGGATAATAACTTCGGCTTGCTGTGATAAGAAAGTTTACTTGTGGCAAAACAATAAACCCTGCCAAAAAGGGATAAACAGAAGACAAAAGAGAAAAGAAGGATACAAGAAAAACAGCATGAAAGAAGACCACCAGACCCAAACAGCAAGACAGACAGGTAGTGCCACTTAGCACTGGCATAAAACTGGTTTTTCAAACTAAGTCCTGGGTTTCTCTCCAAACAATAAGTAAATACTGTCAAATCTTACTTGAAAGATGCCACAGAGATCTTTACAGAGATCAAACAGGTTCCTGGGTAAAATTTATTTTCCAGGTTACAAGTAGATGTTACCAACTCTCTAGAAGACATCAATAATAAAATTTTATCAGTGCATACTTGCCCTATTATTTTCTATCAGATATGAAGAAAAAAGTACCTCAGTTACTTGAGGAAAGAGAACAGCAGGAAGCAATAGAAGTTAATAGGACTATTTAGAAATCAGATGCAATATCCTCTTTCAACAAGTGCCTTGCTGAGCCCTAAGAGTCTTGCAAGAGTAAGTTCCATGTTCTGGATTACTTCAACAAGACTTATTCTCACATGGGCCCTGGCTAGAAAATTTATCACAGGAATTAACTGTGTGATAACAACAGGCTTAGATGTTTTAGCATCATTGCAAATATAAGTGTTTTACAGCCAGCAATGCACTTGAGTATACAGTTTACATGCACTGCTGAACTGAAGCTTCACACTTAGTTATGTACTGCTGCATCCCTGTCAAAGTATTTTCATCATGAATTATCCCACCCCCCATTTGATAGTTACCTATAACAGTTTATTTTTGGTATACCTGCATCAAAGCTATTTTACATCAATGAAAACCAGCATTAAAACATCCATGTAAGAACTGACAATGGCTCAAGCAAGTCAGCACATTCTCATGAAACTTAGTTGCAATAAAATATAATTTTTATTGCATAAATAAGACAAATTAGACAGCTACAGCCACATTTGACAGTGTGTTGACATAGCATGTGACATCCCCCCCAGCTTTGATTAGCACAGCATGACCAGTGTGAAGGAACTTCTGCTGGAGATGATGGCATGGCCAGCAAGGGGAGCACAGCAACCACTCAGGACCATTTGAGCAGCCCTCTGCAAAACACTTTCTTAGCAGTAGACAACAGGGATAGAGGGCTCTCCTGACCTACAAACTAAAACCTTCATATGGCCAAGAACCCAGACTAACAAAACCAAGAGAAGGAAGAGTACCAGACATGGGCCCACAATCCCTCTAGGTTCCACCACTACGTGGCAGGACAGGACTGGGCTGGACTCCAGGAACCCACCAGTGACAGCACAATTGCCCTTCCTGCCCTCCAGCCCCTCAGGGTGCCACCTGGTCTGCCAGGTAACCCTGGCCAGAAGAGGCCAGCTACCAACTCCACTGGGCAGGGCTGAGCTCGAGCACATTCCCACTCCTTCAACAGAAAGAAAGCCTTTTTCAGCAAGAGACCCTGTCTTTCAATTAGGACACACCAAATCAGTCAGATTTGCATCCCCTAATAGAAACCAGGAAGGTTCCTCATTTGCATGAGGAAAGAAATGCAAAAACACATGGTTAGAGAAGATTTACATACAGCTGGACACAGTGAATAATGGGCAGAGTATCAATTACAAAGATGGTAATTACCACAAAATGTCTTCCATGAAATGCAGATCTTAAGACTCCTACCGATTAATTCTCTTTTCAGCTTTTTATTCAGAAGAAAGCAGTGTATATGCATTCCAAACTCTTAAAAAAAAAAAAAAACCAACCCTACACAGCTTCACAGTCTGTTTTAAGAATTACAACTCATGCACCATGGTTTATATGTAATCACAAACTGCAATCCAGGACATATATTCATCATAAAACACACATCTCCAAAAGGTATGAAGAAAATTATAGAGACTAAAATGCACTTGGAAGTCCAAGGACACAATGCAGAAATATAGAAATCCTACCAATTTGTGCATAACCATCACACAGATCCAAGAGAACAAGGACTATTTGCTTGTCTGTGAAACATGTAGGAGAGGGAGGAAAGTAGGAATGGGCAGCAAATGTTGAAACGAAAACATGATGTAAGATAATACAGGGCTTTGAAATCAATGTTGACAGTTATGATGCCACCCTGGAATCTTCCCTGACCCTGCTCTAGAACAAACTGTAATTGTTGTGCACTTCTCATCACTCAAAAAGAACTGTGAAACAGAAGGGGTCAGGTAAGAGGAGATGAACCAAGGACAGGGTGTCTGTGTGTTGTGGGTAGAAGCTTGGGCTGAGCACAGACAGGAGGCAAGTAACGCAGATTATTACAGAATGATACAAAACAAAGGGGAAGAGGGCAAAAGAGATAAAAATCAGTCTTGGTAAAGCAACAAGGATGAAAAATCATGAAAAAATCATTTGCAGAATGATCAGAAAGGAATATATTTATCTTTCAGCTCAAAGCTGCTTTTACCGTTCTACTAGCAACATGCCAAAAACCAATAAACTTCTTACTTTAAAAATATTACATTCCAATACATTTGTTAAACATAAAACCTTAAGTACAAAGTTTTCGTTCAAGACCACACACACACACACACAAATAAAAGAATTGGGGGCAGCATCTGCTACCTAACTCTGGCCTGCTGTTCTACCAAAGCCAGGAGGCCTAGCCTTCCCTTGTGGATCTTGTTGAAGCTCACAGACATCCCAAGGACAAATGCCATGCTGGGTTGGCATCAGTTATCCAGCAGCCCAGGCCCAGAGCAGGCCCTGAGCTGAGCTGGGCCAGCAGGACACTGGGACACAGGGCCATGGCAGGGATCACCCACTGCCAGCCCCTTCCCTGGAGCACACACGCCTGGCAGCAGCCACAGTGTCAGCACCATCCCTCACCTGAATCACCACCCTCACAGTCAGCACGAACACACTTGCTTTTCCCCTACATTAACAAATACACTGCTATATCCATGGGAGCCCATTTTGAGATAATCAACACAAAATCAGAGACAAAAGAACTACCTACAGAAGTGCTTCCTTAAGTTCTCTTCTCCTTTTCTATCCACAATCATACATAATTTCACTGCTGTTGAACTGCAAATTTGTTTTCAAAAATTAAAACAGGCAGTAAGGAGAAAAACAAAAGCAACACCCTCCACCCCCAACCAGATATGTGAAAAATATGAGAGTAGCTGTACAATATAAGTTCAAGTTCTCATAGAGTGATATAAATCCTCATTGTTTGGATTGCATGAACTGTGACTCAAATACTTGTTACAAAAATAATTCTTTACCATAATATTTTTTAAAGAAATGTGACTTTATGTCGAGAGCTTGCTTTTCACAAAATATTCATTTCCAGCCCAGTTTAACTTGGCACTGTCCCCTTCACTTCAATACCCATTTTTGCCCAGGGGAAACTAGTTTCTAGACTTGGAATTTGCATCACTACTTATATATGGAATTTTAATTTTTTTTGTTTCCTTTAGCTTTCAAAGGCAGCATTGGTTTCCTTTTCTCCACGAAACAACCAGTTAAATCTCTTCTACTTCTTATTCTTTTTATCACAGACTTGATCTCTAGGACCATCTCAGTTACAGGAATCCTTCCTGTACCTAATCCCATGAAAAAGTACAGAAAACCCCCCATAAAATTATAATTCCAACTTCTATGTCTGACACAGAGAGATATAACTGTATATTGTGAATGCAGCATTCTAGACACTTATCCCAAGTGAATTATCCTAGAAGAAAGGAGGACATTTAGCTGCACGAAGTGTGATTTGAAAGCTTAAAACACAATTGCATTTCCAAACTCTTCACACGCTTTCAACCTCCACTGACTGACTGACTAAATGCAAATGGATTTCTGCCAGCTAGGAACAGCCCCAGCAACAAGCTCCAAGAAGGAAGGGCCACTGAGAGCTGTGCATTCACAGGGGAGCATCAGGTGGGACTCACACAGCTCAGAGCAGAGGCATATGCAAAAGATCTTGTTGCTCACTTGTGAAACTGGATTTTACCTTGATCTTTATTTACCATCTGAACTTTGAAATCTGCTGCATATGATTTTAACAAGAAATATTGTAATACTAACCAGAAAAAAGCACATGTATCTTAATTTCAGAATCCCTTTTCAGGAACTGTTCACTCCAAATGCAAATAAATCAATCACTGATTACTATTTAAAAATGGAAATACTAGGTTTTCAAACCACATGTATGAACAACTGTGTCAAGTGGTTCATTACAATCCTTATTTTAAACGTGATAGTGAATAGGAAAGAGAATTTCACATTAAAGTTCATCCTCAACAGATTTTACTGAGTTTGGAGATCCAATAGATTTACGTTTCTGCTATAGCAGTAGTTGAAACTTTGCCAGAAACTAGAAATAAAATTCTTTCTAATAAAATCTGAAACTGTTTTTTCCCTAATTAAAAAGAAAGCAGAATAATGCTATGAATTGTTAGGCAAAATATTCTGCCACTGGACTTACTATTATGAATTTTAACTCTGTTGATTTCAGTTATGTATTTCATAAACTTAATTAATAAAAACAAAATGAGTCCTTCAAAGTTCTCCAAAATGAAGAGAAAACAAAACAAACAGGAATAAAAGGAGATTTTAAAAATCCCAATTCTTAATAGCTGTGGTTCTACCTCCCAAACACACAGGAGACTGCAGTTCTGTAATAAGCAAACCAACCGCCTGAAAATCAAAATTTCTTTTAGGATTATCTGCATGTTCTCAATTGTAACTTCTTTTTCCAACCTGTATTTCACACTGGTTATTCTAACAGCATTCTTTGAAGAGGAGAAAGTGAGGAGAGACCCACACCAAATCAGTAGAGACTACAGTTTGCTCAATGAAAACTGCATATATAACATAGAGACAACTTTTTTCAAGCTAGAAAAACAGATGAGAGCTAAAGCTCCTAATATGAGCCTAGGAATGAAGAGATCTAATTCATTTCAAATGTTGAAAGACCTTCTTCAAGGTCTTTAGATCACTTCCACCACTTTACAGCACAACACAGCTCACCAAGTATTTCAGAGATGTAATTACTGCTCTCAAAGCTCACTGACCACAGCCTGAAAGCTTCTTTTAGTCAAAGCAGGGAAGTATAGTCTGCTGTGTTCATGATCAGCTACAATTCCCAAACTTTGGATCTTCTAATCTAATGCAATGTCCTTCCACAGGAAGGTCAGGAAGGAGGATAAAGAAACCACTGTACACCTAAGAAAAAAGTAAAGTAAAAAAGTAAAATGGAACTATTGATAAATAGCACAAAAGCACAACTATGGCCAGTCATTTCACATACACATCCTCATCTACTGACAATTCCTAAATAACCCCCTCCATAGAACACTTGCACAGAAGTGACAAAGTGTAGGATAGCAATGCAAAACATCTTTGCTGACCAGCATGGTTTCTTTCCCATGCAGTACTACTTTCAATATCTGAAATGAGTGTATTTTTTCCAGGGACAAAAGACAGTAATAAGTTTCTTTTTCAGTTGGAAGCATCCCTTAAGATGCCATAAAACAAGTAACAACATGGCAACAAAAAGAATACTGATGTGCAGAGATAAAATGCAAAACAGACACAATTTTAAGCATGGCAGTAATTCCAAATTCTGGATCCAGTTCTGAATCTAGAAAAGAATCCCAGTACCATCAAATCTAGCGTCTTCATTTAGTAACACTGCACCTTTATCACATCACTTTGTGTAGCCTGACTTTACAAAGCCCTATAGTACTCTGTAAGTTTTCTCTCCTTCCAATCCAACTTTCAGATGCAGGAATAACTCATCAATTCCCACTCTTAATGAAATACCAACACAGCAAAGAAAAGAATCTTTTCAAATTTCAACACGCTCTCATATTGGTTCCAATACTTTTGAAAGTAAATACTTTCAATTCCCATCTGATACCTTCTGGATCTCAGCCACAGCTTTATAAGAATCATTTTGCAGACAAAAAAAAAAAAAAAAGCAAGCAAAAAGTCTGAGATACAACTTTTTTAGCTAAGGCTGGGTGGAGTTTTATTTAAAAATAACAAGTCAATAGTTGAAGGTTGACTCTTCTTATTGCAGAGAGAAGGGTATCACAGTGCAGACTCTCCCTCTAAGAATCACAGTAGAAAAGAGCATGGGAAATGTTACACATGGTGGAAGAGAATTTGCTTTTAATCTTGGGATTAGCTCTATTCCATAACCTTGTCTGAGCATTCAATTATTACAGTTTTCACACCAACCAGAACAGCAATAAAGTGCCACTCACAGCGCCAAAATCACTGATTTTATTGATACATTTTGTTAGAACCACCATAAACTACAGGAGGAGGACACAAGTTTTGCAGTGCAAACTGCACCTATTGATGGCATAGCAGAGGTATTTCAGCAACATGGTCACAGCATTAGCCTGACTTAAAAGAAACTGTATTCATCTCCAAAGAAATAAAGTGAGAAGCAAATAAATAGGAGTTGAACTTCAGTGATCCTTGTGGGTCCCTCTCTGCCGAGGTCTGTGACCTTCCAGGGTGCCCAGAGGGGTGCCCTGGACTCCAACACCTTCCAACTCAGAATATTCTATGATTCTAACACCAGTTGATGAAAAATGTGAAACTTGATGATCTGAGAATCTTGTCTTAGCTGAATGATCTAAAAAATCCTTTCCAATGTGCAGGCCCAAAGTGTTATAGGCATGATGAGAAAGGAAACAATTAAAACAAAAGCAGGGAAAACCAGGATTTTGTGCAAATTCTCCAACCAGTTTTCATTAGTAATTTTCCATTAATGCCAACCATGGCTCTTCAGCAAGTTTCTATACTAGTTAAGCATCAGAAGCAGGAGCTTTGGCCTGGAGACTAAGTTCTTTCTCCATCCAGTTCAGGCTACTGAGTGCTTCAAATTTAAAACCAGTCCTCCCAGAAGCAGCACAAGAACTGGGGATGATCCTACTGCACCAGCTGAGGTTACAGTGGCATATGGGGCCTACAAAATCAGCAACAAAAGCTAGTTTAAGTTGAGCTCGCTAAAACCATCTCTGAACTTTAGTCAACTTCTGCAAAAGGCTTCAGCTCAGGAAATGAACATCCCAACAGTCCATTTCAGCAATTCTGGAATATTTGCTTTTAAAGTTGGTTTGCAAGGAGAGAAAACTCCTTACAAACTGTCCGTTCTTCTTACAGAGGACACAGAAGAAGCAGTAACTACTCCAGTAAAGACACCACCTATGCAAACTGCTTGGAATTGTCCATCTAGTCTATCCATAGTTCTAGACTTAAAAGATTTATTAATGCTTACTAGGTCTTCACATACATTTCAGAGAGGTATGGCACATATATTAAACATTCTGCAGGATGAAGTTAAAAAGATCACTCCATATGTCAGAATGCACATAGAAAATTGATACATTTTAAAAGTTCTATTTATCCAAGTTCAAAGGAATGGAAAAGAAGCAGAAGTAATGTTGATTCACTTCTACATGGAAAGCTCAGAGAAAGGCTGTATGTATGCTTTCAGTTTGCAAAGTGTATTTCATATTCTTGCAAAGATGTTAAACAAGGAAGATATTTATACTTTGTCTGACGTGCAGCTGGCTGGCAGGACAAGGATGAGGACAGCCATCAGGTAGTTCTAGGCACTGCTCACTTATTTCCCTTCCAGCCCCAGGATACATAGCAGAGAGCAGCTAGAAAAAGGCACTCACGATGCCAGTAAGCTGCTGCATGGTGTCCCACCAGGACTGGGTTTTGTATCATCTGACCTGAACAAGGCCTGAAGATGCAGTAAACATACCCTGGAAGTCTGCAAAACCTTCAGTAAGCACATAAAATTAGGTAAAACCAGCTATGACCACACAGTGAAGAGGTTTTCATTCCTTTTATATACATTATTCTTATTACAAAGCCCAAGGAAAAAAAAATACAAATATAAATCCAAAAATATCCAAAACAACTCAAAATACAGCAGTCCTTCCATTTTTTGAGACCTATAATTTTAAGTTTTGTCCTTCTGTTTCAAGTACCACTTTACCCATCCAAGACTGCGTAATTCACTTTCAAAGAAAACATTAATCAGATGGCAGTGCACTCATAAAATTTCTTAGAGGTAAGTTCAGATACAACTAGTCTTAGAATGCTCACCTCTGAAGGCTTCTGCAGCTAAATATGAAACTACTGACTTCATACAGGGTGTGAATTTATTGGTTTGATGTGAACAATGTAAAAATGAAGTTTTAGGAAGGTTTTGTACAACACCGTGGTGTCTCTTAGGAGAAGCAGGGCACAGACAGAATAACCAGATGAGGCTGGTAACAGAAGCAAAAAGAAAGCTGTACAGAAGGCATCACTAGCAAGGTGCAATATAGGCCTGCATTCACCAATGCAGGCCACAGCAGGCTGTATTTTTAATTTTTTGATGCATTAGAATACAGGGGCACCTTGATACATGACCTCTGACAAACGCTTAGGTTGCCAAATACCAAACACCTAAACAGTATTACTGAAAAACACATAGATCACCTCTGTGCTGGAGTTCTGGCTAAGGGAACAAGAATGCTTTTTGAAAGAGAATTTTCTGTAAACCAAACAGACTTTGTTTTTAAAGATAGGCTATCCTTTTACAATATGTGTTTTAGCAGGAATGTCTGTGTGCAGCACACTAGATGTTTAATTTGCTTCTGAAATGCTTATGTCTTGACTTTTGTGAAGTAGGTCAGATCCTTCACAATGTGCTTCACATCATGCCCTAGCTCTTGAAAACACCAGTATTCCCTTTCAGCAAAATTCCATTAGGTATATGATGCGGGCATTTTAAAATTTCCTTCTATTTTGCTAAAATCTTGTAATTCTTATAAAACCCAGCAGACAAGAAATACACAAACACTAACTAATCCCATGTCAGAGACAATCTTGTGACAGTTTCAAGATGGAGGGGGGAAAAAAAGTAAATAAACAAATAAATGGCTTTTTAAAAAGCAGTCCATTCTTAGGAGCGTGTGCATTATGCAGCAAAACAATTAACATGATTGACCCATCATGAAAAAGGCTGAAAAGGTTTATCAGGGATGCACAGTTGCACAGGACATTATCTGAGCTAGCAATGCATGACCTAGTGACACTGGCAGAAGTTTACAAAGAGAGGAAGAAAATAAACCTGATTTTTGTGGGGTGAACAGGAAAAAACGGGAGAAGCTGGTGATTAAGAACTGTCTTTTTTTGAAATAGCCTAGGAACTCTCCATCTAGTCTCTGTTTCAAGAACAGCCAAAAGGCCAATTTCATTGTATGGTATCAGCTTTGCTTCACACCATCATATTCGTGGTAAGACGTCCCCTTTTGCCCCCTCACTACAGCTCCATACTTGAAAAGCTGACTGTAGAAATCAGGCTCCAAACAGAGGAATCATACCTGAGCACACGCTGCCTTTTGACAAGTAAAACCACCACTGACTCTGATTGTGACTTGCTGATGTAAAGAGTCAGTGGAGTCTGGGCTACAGTCAGCCCAGCCAGTGAGGACTTACACAAAGCATACACCAGGGTGCTCACACAGCTTCCACAGGCAAAAGCTGGCATCCAAAGAGATACAGAATCTGGCACATAAAGGTCTCAACCATTTTTACTTATGGCTGCCATTAACTGCTGTAAAAAATGGTCTTGGTGGCAAACAGATGGATGTAGGAATCTACACAATTTTCTTAAACTTCTAAATGTTTCTTAAGCTTCTAAATTTTCCACTGAAAAATGTGGAAGCTCACCCTAAGCAATAAATCATCAAAAACAAGGTAACCTCTGTATGTTACAGTTACCCTCTTGCTCTTCCTCAAAAGAGAAAAACATTAAAAATCTGTTAGGTGCTCTTCTTTATCATGGGCCTGTAGAAACTAACAATACAATGAACAAAAAAAGCATTCAGAAACAAACCAAAACAAAGCATTCTGGTGACTGTGTGATATTCAGAGGGGCAAATTTGCATGTGTGGATTTTTGCAGAAGTTCACTACCTTCTTAAAAATTTGAGGGGAAGAAAAAAGAGGAAGAGAGGTAAATTCAACTTTACTATTCTCCAGAATAAGTCTCCTGATAAATTCCTCCTCATCAAAACTCTTTCAAAATTCCCCTTCTCTTTCAGATACCAATTTATAAACAGTTGTAAAATATTATAGAAATTGAAATTTTTCTGGCAAAGTGCCAGTGATGTAGAGGTATTTTGTTATAAAACCAACTCCTACTGGAAAACAATTCCTCCACCTGTTCTTTGAAAAACTACTAGTGGGCTGGGTATAGAACTTGAATTAGAGAAGAGAATTCAAAAGCATGATTCTGAAGGCAGATTTGACAAGTATTTCCTTATGAAGTACATAAGACAGGCAGACGTCAAACAGTTCCACTAGTACTAAGATTTCCAGTTAAATCACTCTTTAAGATTTGACATCCCTCCCTCTTTTTCTTTCTCCCTCACATACTGCCAGAAATAGGGTCTGCAACAGTGAAAACCACGCATCTCTTAAAAGCTTAAAATAGCCTACAGCTGATTTAAAGGTTCTAAAAGTTCTTGATTTATTCAGGCAGCTTTGCCCACTTCAAAAAATAAAATGTTTCCTGAATTTCCCTCAATATGAGCATGAAAGCAACTTCCACACAAAACACAGTAACTAAGACACTGCCTGACATGATTTTTACAGCTCCTAAAAGTACCAGTGACAAAGTAAATGCTTGTTAGAGACACGAATTTGCACTTTGAGACCTATCACTGACACATATACACAAGAAGGATGGAAGGTTTCTCACTTGAAGAACAGTGAGAAATAAATTTGAAGTGTCAAAAAAGTTTCCTTTCAGTTCATTAGTCTTTGACATCATTTATTTAATTTTTTAAAAAAGCCCATTTGGCAACACTACCAATTTGAGAAACCTTATGACTTGCAGGAACACTAAGGAATAAACATCCAGAATAAACATCCACTTTCTCACCACAATACAGATAACCAGAGTATTTTTCTTTCATTCTAAAATGGTAGTAATATCATGAGAGTTCTCTCTACTGTGAAGGGCTTTTCCCACTCCAATTTGGTCTCATAAACATCTGTATGCCATACAACTTCAAACAATCCAACAACAAAAACATAATAGCTAGTCTAATACAAAATAAAATTTCAGAAACAAAGATTCATGTTATTCCGTTTAATACTCAGTCATCATCTTTGACCAAGAGACCATCAAGCAAGCATGACTCCAGGGTAACAGACCTGCAACAAAGCACACTGCAGAAAGTTGTTTTACCCAAGTCTGTCCAGTTGTTTTGAATGTACAGACATCTATTACCCATCAGTCTCCCAAGGGAAAACTTACTTCTCAGACTCTATCCATAAAAAGGGTCAAGAGTAAAACATAGAAGGAAATCCTTAACTGTTCATTTTCAAATTTGAAGACACCTCACCCATTTGAAACTGTGGTATTCCATGGACGATGGTCCCAGATGAAAACCAACAAAACATAAACATAAATAATGATTAAGGTATTTTCTGTGTTCTAACAACAGGTTACAACTCTACACTTGACACATGCCACAGTTTAAAGGAGAAGAGACAGAACACACATGTACCTTGACCCGTCAAATGAAACAACCAACCAACTAAGATTTGGGCTTTTTTGCAAGTAACTTATCTGCATTGTATGCGCATCTTAACAAGTACAAATGCACTTACTATTTCCATCAAAGCCTTTCTTCCCATCCATAAATAAAAAAAAAAAAACAACAACCCCACATTGAGAAGAAGGCACATAACCCACACATCTCTGATCAAAAACTTTACTGCAGCCTGTGTTGTTATAGATGGAGAAATCCGTACCATCAGAGAGAGCTGCATCCTGCAACACTGTACACCACTGATGCTGGAAGAATTAATCATTCACAGATCACAATTGGTTCTTTCATCTCCCTAGCTTTCTCAGATCAAACCATTATGTATTTTTTTTCCACCTACTGACCCTGTTACACTCAATTTTTCAGCTGCATGTAGCAAAGGCATCTGAAAAGCATTCCTATTTCTAGAATGCACCTCACTGAAAGAAACCAGTGAGGATACCTATATGCTCCCATGGGCTTCACAACTTTACCAGTGTCAAGAAGTGACTGAACATTGAATTCGGCACTAAAATCACAATCTAATAAACTGTGGAAAAAATGTGAAAGGCAAACTGAAGGGCACCAAAGTCCTTCTTTCTGGCTTTCTACCAAAAGCAGCTCATGTGAACAAACCCATGAGATAGCTGACCTTTTAGCAAGTAAAGTTCTAGGACTAAATACTTCAGCTAATCAAAAACTAAATTACACGTATACATTAACTCAACCCACATCTTTAAAATAAAGCTGTATTCTGGCCAGCAAGAACAGCACTACATTCAGTCACGACTAAACCAGCAGGAACACGGTTTTTTTAATACCTCTGCAGAGAAAGACAGAGCAAGGCAGTATTCATGATGAGCACTGCGCCTCATCATGACAGTAACGGAAGAAAAAGTCACTGGAAGAGAAGGTTGTCATGGGAAACATTTCTCCCACTTTTATCGCTGGCAGGGTTTGTCCTTTAGACGCTCACCCCTGCAGAGGCCTGGCAGGTGACATCCCGGCAGGTGACGCGAGCTCGGCACAGCCAGCCCTGCCAAGGGCGAGGGACGCTCCCCTGGGCCACAGCCGAGCCCCGGGTGTCCGAGCGCGCCGGGACTGCCCGTAATGTTCACTCACGACACTCTGAAGGGCGAAGGGTCTCGGCAGCGCACACCCGGGGCCGAAAAACTGCACCCCGTCAGAGAATGCGGCGTGAGGATGCTCCCACCCCCGCTAGAAGGGTCCCGCACAGCTCTCCCCGGGGACAGGAACAGCTCCGGAGG
>JANPWX010000094.1:6022620-6079106 GCA_024734555.1 Trochalopteron elliotii
CTCTCCTGTAGACTGACCATTCCAAAGATAACAGGCCACAGAGAAATGAGAGGGTGTAAGGTGCCTCTTTTTACCATCTTCCTGGTTTTAAGGCTTTCCCAGTCAAATCCACTTTTGCCGTATTCAAAGTAATGTTAAAGATGGGGCTGGTGCATGGATTTCATTAGTCTTTTTTGTTGTTGTTATTTTTTTCTTTAAATCTTTGCAATCTAAGCAAATCTCTTGACTGCTGGAGTTCTGAGTCACGGTGGTTGAATGGGTACACTGATAACTTGATAACAGAAAAGCATTTTTCTGTGTTTATAAAAGATGCTTTGACTTACAGCCCTGTGTCCAGGGAGCCATTACTTATTCTATCAGGCATCTCATGATATCTGATGTTTTCACAAGATCTGCTCAAGTCAGATGATTACATGAAAGACTTGAAAGTTTTCAATCCTACTGTTTTTTCCAATCACACATTGCAAAGAAAAACTAATTTTTAATTTTCAACTACCTTTTGAATGTTTATTGATGCAAACATACTCTAATGGGGTACAAAGAATCAAGAAGAAAAAGAATCTGAGTTTTTTTCAAAAGAAAACTGTTTTGAGGATGTCTTCTGTAACTAGTTTTGTGACACTTCCCTCCCCAAACATGGGCAGGCAGTAGATTTGGATTTACATTGTCACTTTGTGTCTGAGTAACTCAAGATAAATTAAGGGTAGGTTTACCATCTTCTTTGTATTAGTGTATTCAGTAGTTTGCATCCAGACAAAAGGAAAATCTTTGCTGAACTCTGGTTTGGAAATGTTGTCTAGGAGGATGTCATGCCAGCTAGTGCCTTCCACCACCACGTCATTGCTTGCTGAGGGCACCTCAGCTCCTCCACTGCAGCTCAGCTGAGCCTGAGGCTGCTCAGACCAGGCCTGACCTTAACCTGGCAGCAGGGTAGGTTAAATCTCAAACGGGCATAAGCAACAATCAGAAAATCTCAACACAAATTTTAAAGAATTAAACAATCTCACTATATATGCAACAGAACAGTAAGATGTTACTGAAACGCCTGGCTTACAACATCTTTCAAGAGGACCTCAAGCTAATGAGATCTCTGTGGAAGACTTATCTGACCTGCCCTTTTAAATTCCACCCTCCTGTAGGACTCAGCGACATGTGCTCATTTGTGACCTTGTCAACCTGTAGCCTCTTGGCGTGACTACTCCTAGGGCACCAGTGCCATTGTCTTTTAAGTACTTTTTGGGTAATGCTAACTGGACAACTGCTGCCTTGCTGTATCGATCCCACTACATTTTTGCATAAACATTTCATAGGTCCTAATTATTTAGAAACTTGTAACAGCTGTAAATCTATTGTAGCAAAATCTTAGACAAAACTTGCATCTTATACTTAACTCTGCAATTTTTATAAGCTTTGAAACAAAACAGGCCTCTGATGATGGAGATGGGTTAATTACGAAGTTTCCTTCTCTAAATGTATTAGTAGAGCTTAAAAAGACATGTTTTCTTCATTAGAAAGGATTGATTTAAACTTTTGTTTTTATTTAAAACTAATATTCTAAAACTAAACATTGTAATTGTTTCAATGTATTTAAAATTTGTGATCACTGGCTGTGACCACGTAATCACTAGATGTTAGTATGTGATCACTAGATGCATGCCCTTTAAGGTCCCTTCCAACCCAAACCATTCTATATTCTATCCGTAATTCTGTTATTCTGTATAGCCACCTATTTTCTTACTTGCAGTCTTTCATTCTAAATTCTCACCTTTATTCCTCCTCTTTTCACTCTAAGACCTTGCTGAAGTACATTATAATGACAAAGGTGCTACAATTCATATTTCCAATCAAAGAAAAGGGATGCTGCACTAGGGTAATGGTCTCCTGCTGGTATGTAAGAGCTGAGAGGAGGTGAAATATATACCATGAAAAGGGTTTGCTTAAGATTATTTTATTTCAGCTATCTGAACTGCATGATGCAAATATAATTGCATTATTTGATAAATATTTGTAAAGTAAAACATGAACAGCTCACTGTACCTTACTGACATGCTTAGATGTCCTTCTTTGATTAGAGACTATCCTGTCCTTGAGATTTACCATTTATGTATTTTAATGAGTTTGCCTTCCTGAGCAGCTGCATCAGCTGAGGAACACCATCAAGCTCCCTAAACTAAGGCCACGGCTTTCATGATTAGTCAGTGCTGACATACCTCTGTTTAAAAAGTGCCTATTCATGCACAAAAATATTTTAAATCTGTAGCATCTCTACAATACAGAAGACACTCCACTATACATAATACAATGGATTTTAATAGGCTAAAATGAATGATGTGACCCATTAAATTTTGTTCTTGAAATCTTCCTGGAACATTCTCAAAAAATGTGTTTCAAACTAGCAGATATAGGTCAGTGTTTCACTTATATAAGCTTTTTATCTATTTTGAACAGATAAAATTTATAACTATTATTTAATTCAAAAGTATTTCCTGTTCATAAAGCAAATGATTTGGGCAGCACAGTTAAAAAAAAAAAAAAGAAAAAAAACCCCCTTAAGATAGATGAGAGGTGATAACCAGATCTTTTGATTCTGCTCATCTTTCAAATACAGCCTGAGAAATTCGTGTCAGACAATACCTTCCCCACACTGCCATCTGATGTTTAGTAGGAGTCCTACTCATAGTTTGGGTGTACAGCCACTCTAAAATGCCATTATGGCAGTTTTCTCACAGAGCTAATCATTTGGAGTTTAGGCAAAAGCCTAAAATTAACATTCCCATGTACAAAGTATTCAGTCTGGTCAACTGAATCATACCCTAGACTTTGTTGATTTTAACAGATAAATTTCTTTTGATGATAGTAATAAATTCCAAATCAGTTAAAACCAGTCATGAACACACCTGAGGAATGTTATTATCCCTCTGACAATTCTTACTATTAATATTTGCTTTTATTGTTACAAGCCTGAATTCAGTAGCATTAGCAGGCTTCCTTCCTGAAGGCAAGTTCAGAATGCATCACACTGGATTCTGACCCCGGCTGTTTGGCAAAGCCTTTTACTGTGCTGCTCCTCAAGGGAATGCATTCATGGATCACGTCGTCTTGGATTCCCTATGCAAGTATTTGCATAGACTACTTCTATGGCAGATTTCCCCTTTGCTGAAGGTGTTGATTCTTCCAGGGTTAAGACAGTGTTCTCTTTCTTGGAGGTAGAAATCCAGTGCTTGCCAGAAAACATCCTTTCAGCCTCGACACAAGTTATTTTCCAGCCCCAACCACTGAGCCGTCCCCAGAGATAGGTGGAGGTTTCTGTACATAGCAAATAGCTGCAGCTGCTGTTCACAGGAAAGACACCCAGATCTAACAAGAAGTATGTAAGAGATGGGACCTTGTTTAAAAGTACACAAATGGTAGCAGTGAAGTTATTCCTCTGGAGAATGGCACACTTGTTTTGCAGGAATCAAGTGCCTTACTGGAATCAGTGAGGAACAGGGAAAGAGTAGATAACGGTATTTTTTTTTTTTTTTTAAGATCAGGGCAGAAATTTGGGCTATTGATTAATGTATTCAACTTAAGTGCATAAATTGGGATATTAGTCTCATGCTAGCCCATGAAGAGATACTATTCTTGGCCATAATGCAAAGCCCTAAGTCATGCTCCTGCTCTGAAGTGTGTAGCAACCCGAGGACTCTGCCTATTGCCACTTACTATACAGGAGGAAACAGTTGCTTCAAGAAGGAAGGTGATACACCAGAAGCAAGTGTTGGAGTACATCCCAGAACATACATAGCCCAGACAAGTGCATATTATCTTTTATTACAATCCTTTTTATTAGTGTCATGTTTCTCACCAGCTTGAAATCACTGCAGAAAGAGGCAATTTCCCCACAAATAGGGAAAGATTTTCATTGTTTTAGGGGAAACACTTGAAGAACAACTCTGCTAGAATATTTATATATATATATACACATATATGTACATGTTCTTTTTGGTTTTATTGTTTCTTCAGGGATTGAATGAGGTAAGATCTGCACTCAGAAGCAGCCAGAAACCCACGCATTTTGCTTATGAGGGAAGATCACCCACACTGCACAGATCTGTCGTGAGCTTTGGGAGGGAGGAGGCAGTTCAGCAGAGTGTACCATGGATGCCCTTGCATTGTGGAGAAGGCACAGGCAATTGGATTTAACCAGCTGGGTGGAATTTGATTTGATTAGCTCTGGCACAGTTTCACATACTCTCAATTCATCAGTGAATGGAGTAACTATATTGGAAAGCTGCTGGGGAAAAACAACATTGCCCCTGATGCTACTGTCACAGGCAGATAGAGCACAATCCCATACAGGCTCACTCTGTGTTTTCCCATCTTCATTGTCTCCCTGGTTGGTTTTTTTGTGCCAGTGTGTGTCTTCCTGTATCAGGATTGGCTGCCTTTTCTTGGTCTGAGATCTTGGCATGTAAAGAGCAGTAATTACTCCATGGTGTGACTCGATGACTATGAGCAAGGGTGGGAGTGCCTCTCTTGAACAATAAAACCCCTTGTAGAGAAAAGCCTAACTAAACAAAACAAAATGTATAAAACCAGGCAGCACTGCCACAAAGCACTTTGCTAGCTAGAGACTCTATATGGAGTATGAATAAGAGCCTACTGTGTTTTAGTCTGTCCTGCCTGTGAAAGATCTCATTCTTTAAAGAGGTTTGTGTTAGCCTCTTCTTATTTCATACAAGTCTAGGCAAATATAACTTGTTTAGTTTCAGTGAAGCTGTGCCTACTTTCCACCCAGAATGAGAACTGAACCAGGCCCAGTAATTTGGGACGGCATGTTCATACAAAACTATCTTCTCTCAAATTCATCTTGACAAAATAACATCCCCTATTTTTACCAACTGTCAATACCTAGTAATTTTGAGTATCAGTCATGGCAGCTCACAGTTAAAAACATTTATGTGTAGTATGAGCTTACAAGTCCTGTACTATGAGCTAATATAGGGTAATATGCAAGTGATTGAAGTCTTTTGAAACATGGCTCACAAGAAGATCATGTGTCTATACATACATTTGCTCAGGCTGAGCTCTCTGTATGAAGAATATGAGGGAAGTTTATTGCTTTATCTTAGAGATTCCCAGAAGACCACCCTTTTAAAGTAGAATAAAAAAAGGGTTTTGTTTGAAGGATAGATCTGAAGACAAGTTATAGGTTTCAGAGACAGGGAATCAAGCTAAATATGGTGAGCTGTACAGATGCATCTCAAGAATTATTCCTGTGAATTTTTCAAGCTAAATTCCCCTAGGTATTAACATCTGTATTGAGTGAAAATAGACTTTTCAGTCTCAGTTAATTTTCAAATCAAGAGGTGAAATTAAAAAGTGAGAAAATTCTCAGTATGAAAGTTAAATTGAAGCATCCAAGTTTTCAGTGGAAAAGTGTCCAGGCATGAGCCCTTTTGATTTTTAGCAGGGTACTACAATTGTGAATATCTGTAGGAACTCATTTGGAGCTCTAGAGAGGCCAAAAACCATGCTTCTCCAGACAAAACCCCCATGTGTATGTCTGGAAAATACAGAAAATGGAAATACAGATCTTAGAAGTAAAGAACGAAAAATTAATTATTGTACTTAACAAATGATCAGCAGATAGGCAATTTTGAGTGTGTACTTCTTACAGATGTTGTTCCACTTCCTCAGGTCCTATATGGGATTAGGCAGGACGTTTTCCTTTGAAAAGCAATGCCAGATTGAAAACTATACATGAAAACAGGCCAAAAGCTTTTCTTGTGAATTCTGTCCACTATCAGTGGTTGTTGATATCAACATCCTTTGAGTAGAAAGGCTACAAAATCAATAAAAGTAATAAAAACATTAATTACCTCTTTGTATTCCAGAATTCTTTCTCTCTCAATGAAAAGGTATCCAGGACATAAGCAAGCCTACAGAACAAAAATTTAGGCTTCCATATGAACATTTAAAAATTTCCCCTCAAACACACCAAAACCTGGCATGATTCTTAGATTAAGTTTCCATTACTTGGGGAAGGGGGGGAAGAAGAAAGTTTTCTCCTTTAATCAGGTGAAACTCACAGTTTTTTGTTATCACATTTTAAACTACAAAACCACAGGGAGAGGACTAATGATTGTTTTATTTTTGAGAATAACCACCCAGAGATTTGCCCACACTCAAGGAACCCAAATGCATTTTTCTGCTCTACTGCAGACTGTGCAAGACTTGAAAACCACTTAAGCCCCATATCTCATATCCCTTTCAGTGAATGGGAGTCACAGAATATCACTATATGAAAGGGGATTTTTTAAGATTAAAATCTTTAAAACAGCAAGTTGTTCATGTGTTACAGGAAAGTGGACCAAGTAAATAAAAGGGCGAGATTACCCTGTAATCACAGATGTGCTGTCCTCCCATGGTGCTTCTGACATGCACACCAACACAGCAGGATGCAGGCAGTGCCTGGACCATCATTAAATTATCAAATTCTTGTCTGTTGTAATACATTTTGCCACTTGTGTAGCTTATTAACTTTGCTGTCACCATCACTCAACAAGCAGATACATCAGTTGATAGAAAAAATGCCAACATGAGGATAGCAAGTTCATAGGTTAAAAAAGTCATCTTTCCTCTATAAATAGAGTTGGTATAAATCACAAGAGTCTGCAAAATGGGCCTGGGAAAATTAGCTGCTGACCTAAAAACACTTCCTGTTGGCTGTCTGGGAATCCATTTCACACAGTTAAAAGTGACAAGAATTAAAGCAGCTAAAGAAGCAGGACTTTATGGTGAAATAAAGAATAAACTGTCCTAGCAAACATGAAAATAATACCAAGTTCAACTGATAAAAATACAATTATACTATTGTGCAAGTATTCTAAATAATCAAAAGGCAAAATGAGCCACACTTTTTAAACTCTTGATGAGGAAATTATTATATATTTTCAGTGTCCTGCAGTCCTTGCAGCAGCTCTGGAATTTCAGCAGCTGACCAGCCAGCAGGCCCTGTGACCTGCAGTTGCATCTGGCAATGTGTGGTTAAACAGGGAACTCAGCACATTTCTGTAGGAAACTGCTGACTAACACTGGGAAGAATCTAGTCAATTTGAATTATACTTCAAATTAAAGAGAATATAATTAATGAAGACATTTTTATCTCAAGTAAGGAACTAGCTTGCTGTTTTTCATACAAAGGGAATGCTACCCTTCACTGCTGGAACTCTTCAGCTAACACTTCACCCAAGTGTCCTCTGCTGTCACTCAAAAATGCCCCTTAGGGAGTGCTCCAGGAAATAAAATGTGTGCATTAAAACAGGTATTTTCTTAGGTCCAGCTCACTGCACCACCAGGTTCATTGCAGCATACTTCTGTTGTGCTCATGCATGTGACACTTCTATAACACTGATTAATTCAGTGATGTGTCCCTTTACTTCAAAGCTACTTAACTAGAAACGATTTAGAGACACCAGATTTTTACATTTCAGGAACTTTGAACTGTCACATAATTTGACAGCCAAAGTCTAAAGAATACATAAAAGCATATAACAAGATATGACTATAAATTGTAGCCCGTCTAGATAAGCCTGGTTCCAAACAGAAAAGGCAGACCTCCAATTCATTTTGAAAACCAGAAAAATATCTTGTGTAATACAGGAGAGAATATCAGTCTATAAGCATATGCCCATTTTTGTCAAATTTTGTAGTAAAGGTTCTACAGTTGCATCAAGACCTCTCCTATAAATGGCAAAAAGACATCAAAAAATACTTGTTTCTGTAATCTCTGAGTTAAAATAACTTCTAATACTGGGTGAGTTACATGAATTATAAAATTTGGTACAAGATTACAAAGCAAACTTTCTTCTTTGGAGTGCTTAGGCAGTTCAGGTCAGATGTTTGCAGCTTCCCCTTTAAGACTGAAGACCAGTGAAATGCAATCTTTGGACTCTAATCAGGTATTCAAGCTTACAAAGTCTCTAACCTCAACCTTAATTGTCTTTGTCCAAAATAAAGTTGCCAAAGATACATCTCACTGTTTAATATGAGGGATAATACAGTATTTTGTCTGAGTCTGTTAATTGGTTTCATAATTTTCCCAGTTGTTCAGACTGAGTTATCTTAAGAATTCACAGCTGGTGTGGGATTGCCTACATAGCTAAAATATGTGTCTTGGTAATGGCTCATATCTCTAATCAAATATGTGTTGGCCAAGTGTTTAGGTTCAGGATAAGTAAGGCTGCTGGCCACAGTGTAGCAAACAAAAGGAGAAAAAATTATACATTATGTAATGCAAAATAAATTTTCTATCATTCATCTCTAGTATCAGGGCTCACAGACTGTTTGAGTATGATCTATACTCTTAATCATGCACAATCCCATTGATAAGAGCTTAAAAAAGTGCCAAACAAAACAAAACCTAAACCAGCTTTGCAGAACAAAACTTCCCAGAACAACCACTGGGAGAAACAGAAATACAACCACTGAGTTAACTGTCTCACTGCAAGTGCTCACTCTTCAATATGTCCTGCTTTTAGATGTGTTTAAACTCAATGTACAACTTTGCAGGTGCCATCAAATCAGCAAATGTGTCAGGGGCCCTTGCAGAATAGAGGATCACTGAAAAGTGCATAGTAGAGTCTGTCCCAAGGAGAATCAAATCACTCTGGCCCAATGACTGCAACACTCAAACAAACGTACGAGGATCACTTCAGAAGGGATTCTTGCCACTCTGAGTTTTGGAGGTAAAGGCCTCCTTTCCACTGAAAGTAAACAAGATCCAACAGCCTAATTTTCACTTGCAAACCTGAAAATCTCAGTTTACCACAGATGCACCCAATTTGCAGAACTTCTTTCAGATCATACTAATGGTACACAAAGTATTTCAAAATGGCCAACACTGAAAGACACAAAACTGTCCCCCCATTCCCTGGGACCAGCACATAACCAGAGGAAGGAAAATTCTTGTCTGCAATTCCTTCTCTACGCACATGAGTTTGGAACTTTTGCTGCCCCTGATGATAGTTTCCCAATTTTTACATTAATATCCTCAAAAACACAAGATAAACTGACAGTCTGATTCATGTGTTCACTGCTATAAAACCAGCTGTCCTGATCTCCCACATGCAGGATCATGTCTGTTCCCTCCTGCCCACATTATTATTTGTATGGCCATTCGGGAAGCTCTGTCAGCCTGTTCTGCTTGAAGCTAAATCAGGCAAAGTTTTCAGCTAGTCCCTAACCCAGCTTACCATGTAATTGTGCTAACATTATTACTGGCTCAGGAGAAGCAGTGGAAATACATGACTGGGGAAAGACAGGACTGTTTTTCTGGGTCATGGTCTCACTCAAGGGGCTTAAGTGACTGAGACAGCAGCCTAAATTTGGGAATCATCTCTGAGAGCAAATGTATTCTCATGAATCCTCCCTATCACTACTCCTATACTGCCAGTTGCTTTTGCAGGGCATTTCAATGTTTTTTCTAAGATGCTGAAATAAAAGCAGGAGAGGATTTTTAATCATGTGAATTTGACTAGTGCCAGACAACTGTAGTTTCAGCAGTTGATCTGAAATCTTCCACTGTGCTGTTCTCTTTGTTTGGGTTATATCATTTGCTTCCACTTCAAGAACCTGGAACATCAGACAGCATTGCTGAGCACAGACCAAGAATCAGAAATATGTAATACAGATGCTGAAACCAGCACTGGGTTTTTATTAATCTGTTACATTTACCTATCATGCTGGAAATAATAATTATGAATTCCCTCATTTCAGAAGCACAGTTGCTGGATCTCTGCTGGTGCAATACTTGAAATATATTTTTAGGTAAAAGATGCAAAGTTTTCTGCTGTGCCAAAGGAAAATTAGAATTGTAATGTTCTGTCAAAGGAGGAGTTTTATACTTTTTGACAAAATAAAAATGTTCATGGAAACGCGAGGCTATATAGCCAAGTGAAACTTAATCTCTTTTCATGCCGCTTCTCAAAAAGAAAATATTAACAGCTATTGCACAATCACTCACCCACTCCTACTTACTATTAGTTAGACATATGAAAACTGCAAGCTACCTGATTCTACTTCCAAAGATATAATGCCATGCTAATCTTGACTTCTAGCAATCTACTAGAACATAAGAGGAGCTAATAGAGAAGATGGAAATGGATTTTATCTGGCTGTTACCTTCACAAAACCAACAAAAGTATGTTACATCAGGATATAACAAATTATAATAAATTTGAGGTTATTTACCCTTTGAGGAGGGGCCTACAAATGCAAGGCTCTCTCAGTTCTTCCTAACACCTTTTTGAGATTATACAGTATTATTTGCATGTGAAGCATTAGCATGAGAGTCCTAGAAAACTGATATTCACACATTTGGAGAACAAGCATAGCCTGGAAGTTTAGCTTAGCTTAGCTTCCTTGCAGCTGTCTCAGTTTACTGAATTCCACCTGAAATATGAGAAAAATTATTCATTTCTTGAAGTGTAGGTTAGGAATGGGCAGTTTTAGTTCTGAGCATTTTTGAGATAAAGGTACTTGTGTATTGTTCCACACATCTCATTAATACTTCTATTTACAGAAATACTTCTTTTACCTTTTACTGTACACATCTGGGACTTTGCCTGGAAATCTTTTTATGGGCAGAGATCAATGTTTTTCAGACTGTGTCCACGATTTCTAGACCCAGATATGTTCATTTGGACTAATGCATTGTCCATGTCATCTGCCTGTCATCTCTATGTACATTGACTTTTCACATTTTCTGAAAAGTTTACAGCATTGTATATTCACAGCTGTGTATACCAAGTATTCTTCCTTTTTCTTGCCCTTGACATCTGGGAAATCCTACTTTCTTTTCTCTGTCAAGGCATTCCAGGGACTCTATTCATTTTCAAAGGAGGAACACAGGCCTTTTTTAGTACCTCTATTTTATGCAATTGAGCATCATTTACATCTTTGAAGCTTCTCTCATCCGCAGTACATAGTGATGAATAGTAGCTGTCTTGATTATTGTACCCTGTATACCCAAGAAAAAAATTGTCCACCTGCAAGTGTAATTTTGGAATGTCTATAAATGTAACTTAATGTCCCTTATAATTATATTAATATCAATATTAATAGAGAAACAATTCCTACCTCCACTGTCAAGTTTCTGCTGCAGAACTTGGAATCTACATAAAGCACTGGTTTGCCACCTGCCCTGGGACAGAAATCCCCACTCAGGCATATCCCAATCCTTTCATATGCACAGGCAGCTCTCTGAGGAATACACATTTTAAGTGAACTTCGCCTCATTTCTGTACTTGGCTAACAAGTCTGCCGTGGTTTAAGCCCAACCAGCAGTTCATGCAGCCTCACTCTCCTCATGTTGGGATACAAGGAATTCACTCATCACTTCCCATGGGGAGGCAGCTTTTCAGCCATCCCCAGGACAGCGGGGTTCCATCACACACGATGGTGATTTGGAAAGACAAACACCATTGCTCTGAACATCCCCCCCTTCCCAGCTTTATATGCAGAGAATGGCACCCTGTGGAGTCATGGTATCAGCACGTGGATACACCTTCAGTCAGCTGGGGTCAGCTTCTTGTGCCACTCCAGCCTCCTCACAAGAAGCAGAAAAGGCCTCAATGCTGTATCAGCACTGCTCAGCAAGAGCTGAAACATCTCTGTGTTATCAGCACTGCTCTCAGCACAAGTCTGAGGCACAGCCACATACCAGTTACTGTAGAGAAAATTAACTCTGCCCCAGCCAAAACCAGCACAAAGTCAAAGAAAGCAGGATTAAGTCACTCCTACAAAGTAAAAATGCATGTTTTACAAATAACGAATGCAAACCCTCAGACCCCAGTGGTACAAGACCTTATCTGACTGTAGAACAAGTGGGTTCAAACACCAGGCCTGAATAAACACAAAACTCAATTCTCTAATGAGGCCTGAAACAGAGGAATGTTGCACAACAGGATTCCATTTTTTCACATTGTATTGATACACAAGATCTGGGACTAAGGCTGTTTTCAGCTAAAATATCTACACAATAAAGCTGTGCTATCTTCACTAACCACTAAACTCAGCAGAACTCCAATGTGATTTACAGAATTTCCTTTGCAAGAATCATCCCCAAGCACTGGGCAACAGACTGAAATATCAGGACTTTACTACTGATAAGTATTTAGACCTTATTCCTTATCGGCTATAGGAGAAATAGGAATTAGGCTACAGGTTCAAAGATTTCAGATTCTGAAGTCACAGAAGTAAACATCACCATAAGAGATGTATTATGCCATTAACTAAATATCAAACACACATGTACTCTAAGTTCCAAGCATTTAATGTACATTGCACAGAGAAGTGCATGTGAGATATTCTGTTCTGCTCATTCTTATTTTGAAATGCATTTTAATCGCTTAAAATTACTGGGGATTACTTTAATTACTTAAAATACTGGGGAGTATAGGAATTACCATATCAGAGCAGGCACTCTAACCACTTTCTCTTCTTGTGTTATGGGCATCATTGATGTAAATTAAATGGCATTTGTGGTATCAGAATGGTTTCCAATGAAAGACTACCCTGCTCACCTCATTTTATACTTTCCAGAGTTCATTTTATGAAAAGCCATAAACAGGTGGCATCTTCATCACACCCACTGGTCTTTTCAGATCAGAAGAGACCAATGGAACATATCACAGGGAACTTTAATGTTGTTCTAATCCTTCTGGGGTTTCACACTCCTGGGCTGTCAAGAAAGAAGCCTCACTAATGTTTGATTTGAGTTTAGAATTTTCTTTTACTGTAAGAAAAGAGATGAAACATTACTCCATTGCAAACCAAGTATTTTTAGCCAGCCATAGCAGGAGGCAAGTGCCCTCATCACTAATCAATTTCCTTTATATAATAAAAGGAAAAACACTGCTGAAGAAAGTACTGAGGTGCTGATGGGTTGCCAGAAGAGACTAACTCAGTATCTGTGGGATTTTCTGAGGAAGGAATACACATCTCCATCTCTTTTTTGGCAAATAAGGATCTTAGTTTTGCAACTCTTTATACCACTGTTATTTTCGCCATTGATCTGAGTATCCTGAAGTCTATAGTTACTGCAGGTATGTGTTGCAACCCTATATATATGCAATTTAACTATATGGACCAAAAAACTCACTCAGTTTTAGGGATAACTATTTTAACAGTCTTATTTCAACAAGCTGATCTGTTGAATTAAAATTAAAAGCCTTTGCTATCCTACCTCCTAATGCAAATCAATTTACATAAAGAGAATGGTGAGGTGCACAGGAACTGCAAGAGCTTAAGGCAACCACTGGTTTCCAGATGGGATCAAATGGGCCCAGGTATAGAGAACTGGAGAGGCAAGATCCATAACACCTCTGTAAATCAGGATTTTTTGTGAGGTACTGTAAGACTGAAAGCATAAATACAGGGCAACAAATAGGTTTCTCTCTGCACAGAGAACTAATCATACATGTCCTAAAGCTGTCAGCATCAGTGGCACATGGTACTGCAAATGAAGACAAAAATATCTTCAAAAATTCAGATATGCACTGATTATTAATTTATGTTGTTCATCTGAATAACATAACTTTTGAAGTTGACAACAGGAACCCATATAAACTAAATAACTATCTAGGTTAGACTAGAAATTTGGGTCAGGGAACTTCATTGCAATATACAATTTGTACAATGTTCAAATTCAAAACTTCCTCCCTAATAAAGAAAAAGTAAATCTTGTGAAGAATTTTGGGTTTTTATTCTGAGACTGTTTCACAGGTAACAATGAATTCCTATTTACATAACAACGCTGAAAATTAACTATTGACAAAAATCCAACAAATTTTAACAAAATAGCTCCACAACACTTTATAATATCCTCCTGGGATTGTGTATTTTCAATTCCAAATGACTAGCTGACTGATGCCCAAGAGTTACAGAGTCACACATTAGCTTAAACCCTTCTTGTATTCTTATGCAATATTCAGCTCTGTAAAAATTCATAAAATATTTCTAGAACATATTCAAAAGGTTAGGAACTACTCAGAAATAATTTTTTATGTAATGTTAAATAAGTTAAAATATACTAGCTGATATGAGTTAAGTGAGACAAAATAATCATTATCTAGTATTTAATGGTCATGGATATCTCTGTACTTCAAGCTTAATTATATCCACATTCACCAAAGCAGAAATATTAATGAGAACATGATATTTGACTAAGCATACTGCAACAAGGCCAGATCCAAAGTGAAGGTTTTGCTGTTTAAAATGGGATGTGAATGAACTTGGATATCTCAGTCTTAAGAGCTCCTGACATGGCTACACTTTTGCTCCTGTTAACAGCTACAATTCTTTCAATGCTCACAGAGCTGCTGCTTACACTCAAACTAACCTGAATGCTGAATGCAACTTGGTACCATTAGGGTTTTCAATTAGCTTCAAAGCTGCAAAACCTACTTCATACTTTCAAATCAAGCTTGACATATGAAGCCAACAAAACTATTACTAGCCTTTAAAGTGACATAATCCATGCCTGGGATGTTTATGGGGCATCTTCTATAGCACAGAATCAGGATCACTGTCCCAGATGTGTAGGATGTATCCAATTCCTTGTCTGCCAAAGAGCATTCAGTCTCACCTTTCCTGGGAAGTCTTCAGCTACCATGCTGGTCAGGGTCTGCTGTCTGTACACCATTATTCTGATAATACCATCCTCCCTTCCTTACCACAGCTGTTCCTCTTGACTTTTTCTTCAAGATAAAAGCTGATCTGTGTTGGGAAGCATCAGGAATTTATAACCTTGGGGTTGGGTGTATCTTGATTAACTTTAATTGAAAAAATCAGCCCTCTGTTTCTACCTCCCCTCTGTCCTGTTTGTTTAGTGGAAGAAAAGGGACTTCAGCAAGGGCAAATAACTCCATCCTCAGACTGATGGGATGACTCTTTGAGGATATGCCTTTATTTTACTTTGGTACACTTGACAAAGCTCTTGGACATTTCTATAGCTGTTTCCTTAGTATTAAGTGTGCATTAAAAAAGATAACAAGTTCCCTTGCCACAGGTGGAAGCTGACCATCTTGCTAGAGAAAAATTCAAACTTGAACTTTGTTACCTAGAGGCAACTAGGCTCTGCTAAAAGAGTCATTACTCTGAGAAAAAAACTATGAAAAACAAACTAAAAGGAGCCAATAAAAAGTGATACTTCCAGAAATATTAATAACTTGAGCAAATTCTCTTATATGTGGTTTTGGGCAAATAAGCAGTAGAAAGCAGAGATTCTGTTGTCAGTCATTTATAAAGGAGATCTGGTAGAAATGTGTCTCTAGAGATGGCTCTTGACCTGAGGCCTGCAGATGCTGCTGTGCAGATTTGCACAAGTTATTTCTGTTCTCCACTCACACCTTCCCAAGTTGCACAATGAGACCTCTGCTGTCCATAAAAGCACACAGCTGGGTTATGGAGAACAAATCCATTTCTGATCCTTAGGGAGCTAATGGCAAAGTGGGAGACCAAATAGAAGACCTAAGGATTTCCAGGGCTAAAATAATGGCTGAAGAAATGTAACATTTATTTCCTTCATTCTTGAAAGTGGGGTGGTGTGGGGGAGTGTGTGAAGTGGAAACAGAAGAACTTTGTGAAACCAAGTGATCTACTCAAACAGCACAAGCTAATATTAGATGTTGTTTGAGCATAATGTTTGTCACCTCAGGAATGCTCTAGTCTGGGGAAGAGATACACAACCAGATCTAACACTGGCCAAAACAGTCACACCAAAAACAGCTGGGACAGCAAATCAGTTTTATAAGCTTTGCAGTCATACACTACAGTGAAAATACATACTGACCCTCTTCAGACTGCCTTTGTTACAACACAAACTTAACTGTGGCTGAGTTAATATTTTGGACTGAGAAAAAAATTTGCACGGCATTAATAACTGTCAAATTATATAAATATTTAATTTAATCTCTTAATAACAACAATTCCCAAACCACATATATTTTCATTTTTCATAGAACTGACCTATAAACTTACCATATGCAAATGCATTTGTTGTTCTGGATCTTGACATCACATCTCATGTATTTGGCTAATTCTCTTGAAAGAGTAAAAAAAAAAAAACTGTTTAGGTGCTCAGTTCAGCCACTTCACAGGTTCTGTGGAAAAACACACATATGAACTATCCATATGGTCACTTGCAGACATGTCTATGGGGGACAGAATGCTATACAGTCATGGCTGTAATGCAGAACTGTGCAATTTATTAGAAAAGTGGAACCTATCTAGCCTGAAGAATGATCTCCGTCATGACTTGGCCTTTATCTTTTCCCATGTTTTCCATTCTCCCTGTTTACCTCCCCCTTCCATTTCCAGAATGATATTTCCATCTGCCGGGATTAAAACCACATTATTTTATTTTCCCTTCACATCATTACATCTCAAAAGATACTTAGGTTTTTTATTGTATTTAATTTCTGTGACCTAGAACTAATAATTACTGTGCTTCAATAATAGCATTTGTAATAGCATTTAAATAAAATTTATTATTATTTTTATAAATAAAAATTAAGGAAAAATGAGTTTGTGTCCTCAACAGCCACAGAACATCCCACCCTCCTTATCTCCCCCAGAGGATACAAGAAATTCCCTACTTCTAGAACATCCTTTGGCTGCTTTATCAGTTTGAAAATAAAGTGCAGACATTTATACTCCACAAGGTGTCACTCTAAAACAGCTGGAAAAAAATCGTGGCTTTATTGCTTTGAACTTTACCCAAAAGGTCAGAAATTACCAGCATTTCAAATTTAAGACTGAATTACCAGATTCTACTCAGAGCTACTACAATGTAAGGGTATAGACAGTGGGTATTTTTTCTTGTAAATAGTGTATTTCAAAACCAGTCTATTTTAAATTTATTTGCCCAGCTGAAGTGGGGGAAAAAGGAAAAAAAAGTGTGTGTCAGTAACTGTCAATTTGGGGGAGCATCCAGCAAGTATTTTATCAGTATACATTGCACTGTCCTTTACTCAGCTACCACTGGCTTGTTGAAGAGACAGACAACAACATCAGACCCAATGGCTTAGGTCTGCAAGGTACTCAAACTTTTTAATAAAATACATTTTGTCTATGAACAAATTGTCCTTTTAAACAAATATGGTATCATCTACAGACATTCAAACATTCTCCAAAAAATACAAATAGTCATCAGCAATAAACCTCCCTTTCTATGGTTCACGGCAAATCAGTGAATTAATTCTCTGGAATCTATTAGGAGAGAATTCCCAGTAAGTTTTCTTGAATCTAAAAAAACTTACATTCCAGCTCCTCCTGTAGTATGTCCATGCCTTCATTGCTAACTACCTATTTTCATGAACTTCTGAGAGATCTTTGACACATCTATGAACTTTAACTGCTGTTGACCACCAGGTTCAAAACATACTAAAAATAATGTGTTACAAACATAAGCAACTGTCATTTCACAGGGAACAATATTAGCATTTCAGGAAAATTAAAATCATCAATGAAAAAGAACAAAGAATGTGTATGGAACATGTCTGATAGCATGAGGGAGGGAGCTGTAGGTAACAATTTTCACAAGATAGAACAAAAGAAAGTGGAACTGATTTTGAAATGTTAACACTTTTCATTCTGTGCTCAACACTGCAAAGCTCTGATCCCTACATAGACCAATGGGGTTCCTTGCACAAAAAGTACAGAAATTAAAAAATAAACAGTCCCACATCCAAACTTACCATACCTACTTGTGTTACAGTCTGTAACAGCACTGCTTTCAAACACTTTGTTCAATCTATCCTGACTCTTCCTGTCTTTCTGTGGCTGTATTTCATGTTAGGACCCTTTCCAAGAGACACACTTCAGAAAAGCTATTTAGATCAGGCCTCAAATGAGAGAAAAAGAACAATGTCTGCTTCAGAGATCTCAACAGATTTGGGATGCTCACTTGTCAGGAAAGCTGCAGCTCCAGGCCCATATCTGGATCTTTGAAGTAACTGACAACTTCACAGGTAAAAATGCAGGTCTGTCAAGGATTTAAGCCTTTTTTTTTGTTTTTATGCCAACTGACAAGCCTCAGAAAGCTTTTAGTTCACAAAACCAGGATCTTGGAGAATCTAGTTCTTCAAAATCAACTTCATCAAGCAAAACACCTCAGTATGCATTAAACTTAAAAATGTTTTTGCAGTTCACTGAGTTCTTTAAGAATTAATGAAAGCTAGAAATGTGATAAATACTTTACTTAGGGAGAAAAACAATCTTTAAGAGAACTATTTTATTAAAAACAACCCCTTGGTCCAGACTGAGCCTGTTAAACAACTCTGCAGCAGCTTTTACCTGGTGTGAGTACAACCACATTGGGAAGGGACGGAGGGAAGAATCATGAAAGTGAGAATATTAAGAGCCTCATTCAAGGTTGTTTGGAAATTGTATTTTTGAAGCCACAAAACAAAAACAATTATTTGGCTAGATAACCAGATTTCTGAGTTGTGACATTTTTACAGCCATAATTCCATTCACAAGATGTATTAATCACACCCAATTCCACTGACAAAGGCTATTAAAGGAGAGGAAAAAGCTCAGCAGTTACCATAACAAAGACACTTCCTTCACTGTTTTTCCATTCAAGTCACACAGAATACAATGAAGTTATTTTTTTCCTTAGTCTACATGCAGTCCTCAACTCACACACTCACTCTCAGACTTTGTGCATATACACAGCTTCTGCTTCATACCGTATTGAACAAGCCTGTTGCAAGAAGGAAGTTCTAACTCAGAATTAAGAATAAAAACAGACACCTGAGAAAATAGACTAAAGATTCATTAGACACAGAAGAATACACTGATTTTTGCTATGTGCCATTTCCAGTTGGCATGAGAGACTATCAAATCGCTCTAGAATTTATTTAAATTATTTTCCTCAGTTATTAAATCACGCAAATACTAGAACACTTTTGCTGGAATAATGAGATCACTGTTATCCTCATGCAGAAGGGCCTCAGGATGCTTTAAAAAAAATCTTCAGAAAACTAGACCCTCTCCCCACATGACAATATTTTCTACAGGAAGTCTGACAACCAAAAGGCAGTTCCTTCTGTCAGCTGCTTAACAGCTCAGCATTCACTACAGTCTTGCCATGTACACACCCACACACGAAACACCAAGGGGATGAAACAGAAAAAAACTGTGGGGAAAATGAGTCAATCCAAACCAGAAGCTGAGCAGACCCCTTAGTTTTCTTTGAAGTGATACTTGATTCAGAAAAAGATCAGGCTGAATTTAGTTATTACACTGATGTCTGCAGGGTACCAGTGCAGAGCAGCAATCACATGTGACAAGAACAGAAGGAAAATCAAGCAGGAGACAACTTGCACTCCTCAGGACTGTATCAGTGCAGGAAAAAAAAAAATCTGCAATCATTCCTGCAAACAGCAAAATCTATGAGAGTAACAATCAGAAAGTCCTCCCAAAGAAACAAAATCCACCTACTCACACAATATACTTATTTTAATCCCTTTCTTCACTGGCCAAAACAGCTAAGGATGTTTTAGAGAGTCAAGAGGGATCTGTCTGGATAGTCTATAGAGATTACTCTTTGCACATCTGCTTAAGAAGGAAACAGCTATGACTCAAAGCTGTACCTTAAGAGGAAGCTGACTATTACATTCCTCATCGCCCACAACTCTAGGAAGCTGAAGACATTTTACAAGAGAGTGTTTTACCTGAGCTACATGAAAACCTATTTTGCAAAATAAATTTAAAAATCCATGCATGCCTGTGTACACTTTCCCTCAAAGACCAATCCTCCAGCTGTCCGTCTTAAAGAAATTTGTAGTTGTGTGGTTTCAGCAAAAAAGGAGTTTCATACCATAGAAATGCAGTTTTTTAACAGGAAGGAAAAAAACTACTATTATTTTGGCCTTCTCTTCTGATAATGAAAAAACAAAATCCTGACTCTGCCAAATCAAAGCTTGGGCAGTGCTCAAATTCTCTTGTAATAAACCAATTCAGATTCACCTGATGTTTCTATATAAAGAATACTACTGTATTGAAAAGGCCTTTTTCCTGCAGCACATCCCTCATCTGTTTCCGTGTGTGCCTGCAGCCCCAAAGGCTGAGTGCATCCTGGGCTGCATCCAAAGCAGGATGGACAGCAGGTGAGGGAGAGGATTCTGCCCCTCTGCACTGGTGGGATCCCACCTGCAGTGCTGCATCCAGCTCTGGGGGCCCCAGCACAGGAAAGCCATGGACCTGTTAAAGCAGGTTTGGTGGAGAGCCACAAATGTAATAATCACAGGGAAGGAACACCTCTCCTATGAAATCAGCCTGAGATGGCTGGGCTTTTTCATCCTGGAGAAAAGAAAGCTCCAGGAACACCTCACTGAGCCTTTCAGTACCTACAGGAGGCTTACAGGAAAGAAGGAGAGAATTTTTTACACAGGTAGACAATGACAGGACCAGGGGAAATGGTTATAAAGATGAGAGACTGACATTAGATATTAGGAATGAATTCTTTACTCAGAGGCTAGCACTCAACAGGCTGCTCAGTGAAGATGTGGTTGCCCCATCTCTGGAAGCATTCAAGGCCAGGTTGGATGGAGCTCTAAGCAACATTTAGATTTAGTAATGAGTGGCATCCCTGCCCATGGCACGGGGTTTGGAACTAGATGATCTTTGAGGTTCCTTCCAACCCAAACCATTCTATGATTCTACTAGTAAAGAAATTAGTATAAACTACACAGATGTGGAATAGACAAGGATTCCTCCTATGAAATCTCTAACTGCAGTTAGTACCAGATACTATTTAGAAGATAAAGGGGTCTTTTTACTGGAGATATATCTACCACACACACAGATTTCTGTGTCTTTAAGTTTCCAAATCCCTTGGGAGTCAGGAGCAATGTCTACCTGTAACAGAAAACAGGCTTTAGCAACAGAGCCACAACAAACAATTTACTTCTTGCACTACAGAGGCTGGAACGTGGACCTGCAGATTGCATTCACCCTGTCCAACCCGAGCAGAACCTTTGACTTCTGCTGCCCTTAGCCCTTCAGATCTATTTTCACACTGAAGAAGGTATTTCAAAGTTTATTTACTTTTGTTCCAAACCTGCAGCAGAGTCTTAGAGGCCAGAGGCATCTTCTTACCTCCTTAAATCAACTGTCTGACTGCAGGAAGTGAGAGAGAATGCCTTACCTCTTCTTACAAACGGCCTCACTTAGGAACCTAGTGGGATTTTCAAAATATTTCAGAAAATCATCCTGTGTATTTCAAGCAATTAAGGAAAAAAGAAAAAAACATATACATAAACCAACCCACCCCAACAGGGTCAGAGTGAAGAGGGTTAAATGCAAATTGAGTTTAAATTAAATTAGGAAGTCTCAATGACTTCACTATGATTCCATCCCTCCTCCCCTTCCACACACTCACACTCACACCCCTCAGTAAAGCCAATTAAGTAGGAACCAGGCCTTTCTTCCTACCACATCAGTAAGGCAATGGTGCTATTAGTTCCAGCAAAGCTCCCAAATACTCTGCCCATAGACTGTACTGGCCAAACAATTAGATCATTCCTGAATTAAAAAACTACCCAGAAGCAACTTTGCACATGCACTAGTTTTTGTCAAAGCACAATGGAAAGTTGGCACATACTCCATTTATGAGAGCTGTAATCTGGTTTAAACATGGGGTTTATTTTAAAAATCTTCAGCTCTCATCTGCAGGCTACTCCAAAACCCAGTGAATCAGCAAACTGTTACTATTCATTGGAAAGCTTCCTTCTTTAGGGCACTTTGACCACCACTCAGCAGTTTGCTGAAATTGTGAAAAGAACTGCACCATTGATCTTCACTACAGGCAACTATCCACAGGTGTACAGGATCTAAAAGGTGAAGTATTCAGGATGAACATTTAAATTTTGATATATAGACCTCCCATTAATCAAATACTCTCCAGATTACAGAAAATTTAAGTAAATAGCAGCCATATAACAGCAAGCTTCTTACAGGTATTTACAATATACTTATCATGTGATGAGCTTAGGTGTGCTTTTTTTTCCCTTTGTCTTCTTCCAGATACTCATGGATTTTAAAGCATCTTGACCAGGTTTTTAAAGGAAATCAGACACTACACAGGTTAAACAACATGGTTCTATTAAAAACTATCTTTAACCATGGCACTCAGTGACAGCAATACAATACTTTTTTTCCACAAAGCAACTAATATAAAAATATGCCATAAAATAATCTGTAGACTAGTATGCTAGTACATACATATAATCATAACATTCTTTTATAAACTCTTTCCTGAGATACCTTGGGTTGTTTGATTTTCTTGTATTACTGAATTCATTATCTTTATGATTCATCTAAAACAATTGCAAAATATTTTGAATGTTCAGGACACTCAATAACATGTAAAAAGTAGTATGTAAATATATGGCAAAGAAACAGCTCTTAGAAATTATGCACTTTTTTACTTCGTTATATTTTTTTAACGTTTGGCTCCTTGGGAGACAGAAGGATGGTGCATGAAAAACCTGAAATTAGAGCTATGAATTGACAAAAAGCAGGAAAGCATTCAGGAATGTTAGGAGTTGGAATATATTATAAATGACACAAAGAGAAAGCCATAAGTCATGTTGGCTATGTATTGTCTTACAAAGCAACTGGACATATCTTAGTTCACAGTATAATAAATATTTTTACTAATCTGTTTTGGAAGAGCAAATGTCTTTTAGGGTTTCAAGCTCCTGTATAAGTTTCTTGTTCTGAACTTCTAGCACTGCAACACGACTCTCCAGACATTTTATGTATTCTTTCTTCCGACGTCGACATTCTTTAGCAGCTTCCCTGCAAAAAGCAGAAGTAAAAAGTGCAAACAAAAAAGCCATTTGCATGCCATTAGAAAGCTCAGCAGAGTATGGAGATTATGACAGAATTCCAAATTTTGGAATATCTCCCAAATCAGTCTGAAAACACTAAGCAAACTGGGTTCCACAAGGGCCTCAAGTGTCTCTTTCTCAAGTTCATATGGCAATCTGTAGAATTGCTTCCTCTCATGCCTTGATTAAAGTTCATAATAAAGGAGGTCCAAATGAAAGACAGTTATTCTGCTTTATGACAATAAAGATCTTTGAGGGCCTTGAGTTCCTCAATGAGAGTCTTGTTTTGGTTTTCAAGCACAGCCACACGATTTTCAAGACATTTGACATATTCTTTCTTCTTTCTGCGACATTCTCTGGCAGCTTCCCTGGAACCAATACAAGGCAAATGACTACAGGAACAGCCACAATATGGCAAAGACTGGATAAATGCAATTACCTGCAATCCCTGTGGTTCCACAATAACAACAACCACCAACAACAACTGCTGGATTGCACAAACAGAACATCGGATGACAGCCAAAAGCAGTAGCATAGTTAAAATATAATCCAAACCATCTAGAACTTGAAACACATCCAGCATCACCAAATACAAAGATGGAACCGATACACAGAAGAACTGAGAAAAACAGGGAGTAAATGATAATGTGTTGACTTGAATTGTACTAAAAATTAGGATGGAAAGCAGCATTTCTTCTTCCAATCACATTCTACTTTGTGCGTTTATCGGGAGCATTGTCTTCTGCCATCAATATCTTAAAACCAAACCCAGAGAATAAACTTTCAGAAAATACAAACATAACACTACTCTTTTCAGATAAAAAACTAGATGCCAAGCTTACATGAACATAAAAACTTACAGCATGTTGTAACAATGTAAAATAACATTTAAGTCCAAACAAATACAATTTATTAGCATTTCAGAACTGGCTGCCTGAGCACATTTCAGCCACATGAGTCTGTGGTTTTTGGCAAATGATAGCCTGAAGCCATTCATGTAGTTCTGCTCAAAAGTCTCTTATATTGGTGCTAAATGCTTTGGCCAGTGTGTTCAGAAGCATGTGACTAAACAAGCATTCAATTCCAGAGGAAATCTTAGAAGTACTGGGAGTCCTCCTTTACCACCTTGGAACATGATAAACTATCAAATTGTGAGAGGCTAACATTCCTGCAAGTTATGAGCTATAGCATAGGCACTAGTTTTAAAACTGAAGAGAGAAGAAAAAAAAAGGAGGCACAACAACGCAGTGATCCTCATAAGTAATTTAAAATAAAGGACAGGCATGAGAGCAAAGCAATACCATTAATTCAATCATAAAGACAAATGGTTAAGCAGTGTATTAGAAATCTGCAGAGTAGACTATTTCTACTATTAATCTGCCAGTCACAGAGGTGGCTACACATTTAAAAAAGACAGACTCCCCTAAGAATAGCAAGAAGAATGCACAGAGAAAGACTGACATTTACAACATTCAGTCAAGTCCACGATAACTAATTAAAAAATATACAGCAACTTCACACAATATGCCTCACAAAATGACAGGGGCACTGCAAAATATCTCATCCCAGCAGCCAAGTATTTAGGAAAGTCTATAATTATCATTCCATCTTTGAATAAGTCTTCTTCACAGCATCATTAATGGGCAGCTGCTAATGAGATCCTCAGCTATTTTCCTAACCAATTTTTTGCGGGGATGTTTTAACAGGAAAAAGCCCCTACTGGTCATTATACTCTCAGTAGTGGGAGAGGACAGGAAATAAAATTCAACAAAATGTATAACTCCAGATCATCACACAAATTATCCGATATTGATTTCTCAATCACCTAGTATTTTCAAACTAAAAATTCATGGGTATAAGGTCAACTCTAATCTTCCAGAGTTAACAAGCAATACATATGCTAGAAGGACATGGGATGACTGACAAAGAATTTCCTGCCTTCTCTTCATCAATTACAGGCAGTGCTCATGACCTTAGGAAGAAAACTTCATTTTATAATGTTCATGGGGGAGGGAGAGTGGTTTGCAACACTGACTGTGAATTATTACATAGTCTTACCTATTTTTCAAAAGTCTCAGCTCTCTCTTGCGTGTTGCCTCTTCTGCCATTTGCTGAGGGCTGTGCAAAGTCCCTGGCGAGGCTGCCATAACCACTCCCTGAGGTAAGGTAGTAGTGGGAGTTCGAATCTGGTACGCTGGCATGTCTCCAGTGGCAGCTGTATAAAAGAAATATATTTTAAAATGTATGGCAAAAAAAGGGGATATATCTGAAAATAACAGATTTCTGACAATGATTTGTCCAGGATCCCAGATACATAAATTATTTCACAGAGCTGTAATGACAAAACTATACTTTTTTTATCTTAATAGTGTTTATTTCCACATTGTAAAGTATCTGAATTGCTCTAGCATGTGGCCCCACTAGCCAGCCAGACTGAAAGCTTCCACATGGCTCTCTTCAAACATGGGGAAAAGCAGTTTGAGAAACGGTTTCAGCAGTGACACTTACTTCCTGTTTGCACAATCCCACAAAAAGAGTGTCCTGCTGTTGCAGCCACTGAGGTTTATATGCTACCCTGTTCTCCCTGTACAGGACTCAATTTGCTTCAGAAGACAACCTTCTCCTTCTTCCTTGTGATACCAACAGTACCAGCTTTACAGCCTCTCCTCCCCTTACAACAGCAGTTTGGCAACCCTTGGATAACCAGTGAGAGCTGCTGTTGCTACAATGGAAAGGAACAGCCAAGTGCTCAGGATGTACAGGCATTTGTTCCCTGGGCAGGAGGACCACACAGGGGATGCTGCAGCATTAGCAAGCAACAGGAGGCAGTGGCGGTTGCACAGGAAGGGGTGTAGCTGCACACTAAATCAGAGGGCAAAAGTTCAGATTCAGCTCCTGAGCTTTGCAGTTTTGTGCCCTCCCCAAGCTAAAGGCTGATCTGACGTGACCTGAAACCAACACCTTTCTGACAGTCTCACGTCATTTCTTTGTTTCAGACGTACTTGTCCCTACGTGATGTACCTCAACTTAAGAACACTGGGGAAGTCCTAAGTACTTGTGTCTTGTCTAACAGAAAACAAAAGCAAACAAAAAATATATTCTTCTTTACATTCTAAGCAAGTATTTACCTATTCCTTTCCATAAATATTTTATACTTTGATAGAACAGAACTTCAATTTTTTTCATTAAAGCAACTATATATAGCTGGTGTTTCAGAGGTTATTATGTTACGCTTAGTTTATACTTTAATTCTTGACAGCATTATTCAAATAATGGAAAAATATGTCTCACAGTTTAACCCCAGCCTGCAACTAAGCACCACACAGCCACTTGTTCACTCCACCCACACAGCTCCCAATGTAGGATGAGATAAGAAAGCTCATAGGTTTAGATGGGAACAGTTTGATGTAAATAAAATAATACATGTAAGGTAAAGGAAAATAACAAAAAGACAAAGAAATAAAACCAAGAAAAATAATTGATGCAAATTAAAAGCAATTGCTCACCACTCACCAACTGATGCCCAGCCTGTGGCTGAGCAGCAGGCCCCAGGCCAGCTTTCTCTACAGTTTATATGCTGAGCATGATGCTTTATGGTATGGAATATCCCTTTGGCTCTCTGGGGTCAGCTGCTCTGGCTGTGATCCCTCACAGCTTTGTGTGCACCCCCAGCCTGTTCACTGGCAGAACACGAGAACCTGGAAAGTCCTTGACTTAGTCCAAGTACTGCTGAGCAACAACTAAACCAAGAGTGTGCTATCACCATCTCTCTCAGCCTAAAACCAAAACACAGCACTGTACCAGCTAATAGGAAGAAAATTAACGCTATCCCAGATGACACTTGGACAACTTGGAAAAAAAAAATGCAGACAAAAACATCTTGGGGAGGCTGACAAGTTAAGCACTTAAAAAAATCAGTTAACTATAAGGGGAAAAAAATTAAACTTAATAAAAATATACTATTATTCTTACTATATTAATGCAAGTGCTTCACTAATTCAAAACAAAACAATAGAATCAAGCTGTCTGTAGACTACAATTCCACAGCCATGTCCTGAAATCATTATCAGCTTAAACCCCATGCACCTCCCCCCCTCAGTCCTGCGGGTAAAAGTGTTTGTGGAATTACAAGATGAACTGGACCAGTGAACTGACCTGGATAATCCCCCGGGGATGTGGGAGGGAGGGAGGGAGAAATCAGCCCAGAAGGGCCCTGTGAGCACTGACAGGCAGCTGCCATGAAGCAGGGCTTGGTCATCTTGTACATCTAGGGGGGAATTGCTTAACCATTTAAGTGCCCTGCATTTCTTAGCAGTCCCAGTCACATCAATGGAATGATAGCTCACTAATTACAAACATGGAATTTTAGCAACAATTCAGGCTCCCCTTTATGCTGGTCACATTACATGTATCTTATAGACTCTGGTAAGAACTACCTTTTTCTATCTCATCACCCTGTATTAAAGAGATGTTATCTTAGTTTGCCTTAGCTACAATGAATTAGAAATCCAAGCAAACCATTTTGTAGATCAAGTCACGGGGAAAGCTCCACAACCCAGATCACCTCAGCCTGGCAAGACCAACTACTTTGTTGTCTGTGTGTGATTTATACTCAGATGGCAGCAAACAGGACTTACTGCAGCTTCTGTGCAGAGGACTCAGTGTGATCATGTACCTCCAGCAAGACATAACAAAAGCAAGTCCCTATCTCAGCTGGGATCAGCAAATACCACTGCTAAGAATTCTAGTCTGAGCAGGTCCCAGTAGTGGCAGTCTCTGCCTGACAGTTGTCTCACTTATAAACCAGCCAGCACAGAAATACAGATATAGAACTATTCTGGTGATACAGACCTTGCAAACCCAGAAATCTTAGAAACAAGAAAAAAGCATAGCATTACACTGACAAAGTATCTTTTAGCTGTGCAATAATCTATGTTTTATGATATATCATTGCAAAAAAATATTTCAAAGACTGAAAAATGTTTTGTGTATTATCTCAAGAAATTACAGTGTAACTGATTTCCCCAGAAAAAGACCTTTGGAAAGATGAAACGGGCTTTAAACAGAGCAGAATAAACTTATTTTTCTTCAAAGTTGGTTTAAGCCTAATTATGTATCTATATTACAGTGAAGCACACCTTTCATCTCAGCATCTGAGACAAATGTCACATACATTTCATCCAGACTGACAAACTTCTGTGGTGGTTTCTAATGACACTTCAAAAAGGTTTAATGTAATTCCTACAGTACCAGAAGTAGAACTGAGACTATTAACAAAGCAACAAACTTGGAGTAGATGCATTTCCCTAACACATTGCCTCAGCTATTTTATTTTTTTTCAATGCAAGGCAGTAAAAAGCCACTGAAAACCAGAAGCTTTTAGTTGAGACTTACAAAAGAAAATTAAGAAAGTCAAAAGACAACTAGTGAAAAAAACCCAAAGTGCATTTAAAAAAAAAATAAATTAAAAAAGCAACCACCTCATGGAAAAAGTAACTTGCTGAACACTAGAGAGCATCCCTGCACTCGAGTTCTTTCAGTGACTATTCAGGAGAAAAAATTCCCGATGTATTTGGATGCCTATTCTCCCCCTCTGTGAGTCATAATGGTGGGACTTGATTATCAAAGGGTTTTTAACTTCACCACTAAACTGGCTACACAAGGCATGAATCATTATCCCTTTGAGCATTAACATCGACCTGGAGAAGATACTTATCTTTCGTTAATGAAACAACGTGCGCCAGCACTGAGCAGCAGCACGTAGGAGCCGGCAGGGAAGTAGTTAATGTTACCGAGCTGCCGGAGGCAATTGACGAGGTAGAAAGGAACTGACTAAATTCGCAGCATGACTTGGAGCTGACGTCAATGTGTATCTTGTTTGGAGTTTAACTTTTCCAGTTCCCTACTGCAACACGATTCCAGGAAATCCAATGACGTCAGCCTTTTGAACTCAATTAGCTGAGGAACAGACCATTTTAACAGCGGAGGAGAAAACAAGCTGGCATTACAATACTTCAATTATTGCCCTCAAATTTGTTTCCATTCAGTGTTTTTTTAAATAATGGAAGCATAGGGTTGATTTGCACTGCTGAAACAATTTCTATACAGCTAAGCTTAAGCCTATGGCAATCAAATTTGTAGCGTCTATTGCTCAATAAAAAAAGCAGTTGTCATTTTCACAAAACAAAAAGCAATTATAAACACAGTAACATATATGACTATCACCACAATAAAGAAAAATGCAAAAGTAAAGTTGTGGATTGTTTTCAGCAAAATCCTACATCTAATAATGAAGAACAGTTACTGAATCAATCTGTGCAAGAACTCAGGCACTAACAGTGATTTTTTTTTCCCCAAACAAAACTGTTAAAATTGCCCTGGAATCCTACAGTAAGTAGACAGAATTAGAAGCTATTTGTATGACTTTTAGAGACATGAAAGAATTACAGCAACAGGTTCAAAAGAAAATGTCACAAATACTAACTAAACACTGCACAGATATACAAAAATACCATGTCAAAAGCTAACAAAATTTTTACCTGTTTCATCTCCTGTTACAGCCATGCTCAACTTCTGCAAACAGGATTCTGCTGTTCCTCTACCAGAGCTCAGCATGAACTGTTCCAAACTACCAAGCATGTGCAGGATTACAAGCAAGAGCACTGACATCACAATGACCTCACTTGCTTACCACTGTCATTAACATGCTCCATCACTGGAACAGCTCACTGAAACTGCAGCCCAAAGAATTCCTTTTCCAGTAAACCTGCCTTTTTTTTTTTTCCCTCTTCCATATTGCTATAATCCTAGCTTTGTTCTTTTCCCCTGAATTATTCATAAAGCTACAGAAAGCACTCACCACAAAGCAGGCTGTTAAGAAAGACCTGAAAATTCACAGCACTGACTGACAGAAATTAAAACGTGGCTCTAGCACTCATGAATGAATCCAAATGATAAAGTCACGATTGGATAGAAAATAAGGACGTTTAAAACAGACGTGGAGTTGTTTTCATTGGACCAGTTCCACTAAAAGGCAGAGAATTCTGTCAGACAGACATGCAGGACAGGAAAGCTTCATAAGCTGTAACAAATAGGTAAATGAAAGGCTACAGCTCCTCGCCTTGCAGGAAAACCCACAACCCACTCATTTCATTTCAGTTAAAAGCTTCAGAAATTATTAAGGAACACTCCAACAAAGACAACCTAATGCCAGTGATTTCAGATGCTGTAATACGCAGAACAGTAACTCTGGGTAAAGAGCACCTCTTCCCCCTTCCCTCCGTTTTTAAAACAGGTCCAAGAGATCTGGCTGACTTAGTTTTAAAATATAAATTAAAAAAAAAAAAAAAACAAACAAAAAAACACACCCAAAAACAAACAAACAAAAAAAACCCCTCAGCTCTAAGAGAGTTACTCCTTATTTACATCAATGCAAATGAAATACTAGTTTCAGACCAAGAGTCCAAGCAGTGGTTTGTATGTAGGGCATGGCAAACTTCTAAGGTCTTTGTAATAAACAAATTCAGTCTGGTAATTCATCAACTGTGAAACTGTGCTGCATGGCAGCAGTGGAAGCATCAATGCTTGCACTGATATTCTGTGTTCTACACCTTTTGCTTACAGGAGTGTTCTGTGACTACAGGACCACTTCAGGATCATATGTACAGAAGATCAGAACTAAAGCACAAGAAATTCAAGCCACAGATTTCAAATATCACTAACAATATAATGAAAACACACAGATCCCAACAGAATGATTTTCATATAACTTTTCTACACTCATTTTCACCAATAGTCAAACACTTCCTTCTTCAGCTAGCAAAAAAATCCTTAACCCTTAATGTACTAGGAAACTGCCCAGACACTAGAACTGCCTCTTATTTTCCCTACAAATGTAAATTTGTAGCAAATACAATGTCACTCAATTGGATCAATACATTTGGCACTTTTATCCCAATCTTTTTCCACACCACAGGTTATCAGAAATAGCAAGCACAGGGTTTATGTGATCTTACCCATTACTACATAAGATTCATTAGCAATTGCTTTAAAAAAAAAAATCAATACATATGCTATCTGAAAGATTCTGAAACAGCACCTGAAACAGATCTTTTCTGTTTCCAGCTATTTGTTGTGTTCTTTCCTTCTTCTATGATTAAGAAAAAGAATTATATGCAGCCTACCCAAATCATTACAAAAATACATATGTAAGTGGTAAGATTACTAAGCAGAATAACTTTTCTCTTATAATCTGTGCTATCACAGTATTAGGTGAACAGTCAACTACAAAATATACATAAATGACAAATGTTCATAACCTGTATTCCAACAGACTTTCTAGCATAGGCAAGATGACCTGTAGTAAGGACATTTCAGACACTTGTATATTCAACTTATTCCATTGTCTCACTTCATTGTGATTAACTCAGGTTTGCTGCCTACATACATTTGCATTACTATAAACATCTCCAAGTGCTTTCACACTGTTTTTATACTTCTCTTTTTTACTATAAAGGTTTTGTTTTTTCTAAAGATTAGTTCTCATATCAATAGTATGTAGAATAAGTTGAAGCCTTTTATCTTCTCATCATCTCCAAGTTCATGCTCACTTACTGTTTGCTTTGTACTTTTCCCTGTATATGTTATGTTGCATTTTTCTTCTGTGCTAACAGCTATGAGGCTCACTAAGGCACTGGACTTAGAATTCTGTATTCCTTTGGTTCAGAGATACAAACTTCTCTGAGCATGGACAGAGAACAGATCAATTTAGTTAAAAGTATCTAGATGCTTCCAGAAACATAATATGGAAGGTACTCATTAACTGCCTCTGAAGCCATTTTCAAAGTTTCCATCACAAGCAAAACACTTAAAGGGCAATTCCATCTTGTGGAGCCCATTGCTGAGCCCTGTCAGAGAACAGCTCTGTAATGGAGAGTCTGTAAAGGAAAATCAGTCAAATGGAATTCCCAAGGACTGAAATGGTGCCATATAAAATCCTCAAATGCTGTGCCCCTTCACAGATTTGGGAAGTTTTAGGAAGCAGCTGAGGAGTTATTCTTTCTGCCCCTGACACCAATGCTCTGAAGAATCAAAGCAATACCTACAAAATACTACAGTTAACCAGGAGAGATGGAGATGGCCTATGATTGAAGGGACGTGTAGGTACACACAGAAAATGTATTAGACTCATACTCAGAGAAACATGCAGTACTAGAGTGGGAAATTGGTTTGGGGGACAGACAAATTTGGGTCTTGAAGCTTTGTTAAGATTGCATTCATAATAACATTATGGGAAGTTGTAACAATGCTCTGAACAATAAAACTAACATTTGGCTAGGGTGTTTTCATCTTATAGTCTTAAAGCACTTGAAATGCTTCTGCAAAACCTTCAGACAACAAGGTATTTCAGCATTTATTAGATGAGCCTCATCCACTCCATGATACATATCTAAATCCTTCCTAGCTCTCTTCTCATGGCTTATTTCAGACAGCTGTTCTGGCTTAAGAAAGTATTCATACAGCCCTCCCTCACTACTTCTCTGTGTCAATAATTTTTTTTTTAATTCTGTACATTCTCCATAGCTATTAATTTAATGTCTCCATAGGGAAATCTCTCTCCTATTTTCAAAGGTTTTCATCACATCATGAGTTCACTTTGTAGGACCTTCAAAGTGTTCTGTGAGAAAACTAGCTTCAGTACAGGATCTGTAACTGCAAAAGCTATAAGCTGCAAGGAAATTCTGCCCTAAACATATCCCGAAATATTCAGAATTTGTGTTTTATTAACATTAACTGCTGAAAAAACCAAATTAGTTTCATATATTAAATGATGTGCACCTTCAGCATCTCACTTCAATCTGTAACAGTACCTTCATTCCAATTAAACATGTCTCAAAATATGGACAAGAGAATCCAAAGCAGAAAGTGATGCTATACTGCTATTTCATTCTTTTTAACCAAGAATAGTAGCTGCCTTACTAAGCAGAGAACCTGAATCCCTTCCTAAGACTCTTTCATCTTGCTATGAGTAATCTACTTAATAGTGCAATGATGTCAACATAAAGTAAGAAACCTTTTAAGAAAAATTGTTAAATATGAAAAAATGAAAATGGAGTAGACTAAAAAAATATACCTTGAACAACAACTTGGCTTCCAGGAACAAAAAATTGCTGTGTGCCACCAGACGACTGTGCTGCATATTGCACAATGGTAGCACCTGGCTGAGGAGCTCCTGAATTTGTCACAGTCTGAATTGTACCACCTTGAGATATGGTAACTAAACAGGAAAAAAAAAAAAAAGAAGAAAAATGTAAGTTAGGCAATAGAAAGACATAGCACATGATAAAAAAAACATGAAATAAACATTGTCTTATAGGACTCCTGGTCCTCTCCTTGCTTAAGGATCAATTGTACAATAAAACTTAGGTAACATTAATACTGATTTCCACAAATATAAAGCATGTTGTGTAGTATATGCCATACATATAACAGATAAAAAGCAGTGTTCAAAACATTTTATCTCTATGTTTCCAGAAATATTAACTCTACTAAAATAGTTGAAATATGGGGGAAAAAATAGTAGCTCCTAGCCATATAGAAGTGCTGTTTTAAATACTAACATAGAAGTTATTTAAAAAAAATCTTCAAAAACAGCTGCTTATTGACTCTGACAACAAAAACCATGACACCAAGAAAAAGGAAGAGAAAGCTGAGAAAGCTGTCTAACACTAACCATCCTTTCCTTAGTGTAAGAAGAAGTTAGCACAACATTTAACCAGGTTGTACACAGTTGTATGGAGCCCAATACTCATGTGAAAAGAGAAACAGAACAAAGTGGGGTTTTTCCCTCAATGTAATAGCAATATGAAAAAAAGCCATTTCCCCATTTAAAAATCATACTGCATTCTTGCCATAATCAAGTATTTATAAAAATGCAATTTCCTAGAGACATTATTAATTGTGTATTCCTTTTGAAATTAGCATTGCCTTTGTTAGACACAGGAACATCATTAAATCATAGAATGGCTTGAGTTGGAAGGGATCTTCAAGATCATCTAGCTCTAACTCCCCTGCCACGGGCAGATGCACCTTCCACTAAACCAGGTTGCTCAGAGCCTCCCCATCCAACCTGGCCTTGAACACTTCCTGGGATGGGGCATCCACAACTTCTCTGGGCAACTTGTTCCAGCACCTTGCCACCCTCAAAGTGAAGATTTCATCCTAATATCTAAACTAAGTCTGCCCTCTCTGTTCAAAGCTGTTGCCTCTCATCCTATCACTATGCTCCCTGAGAAAGAGTCCCTCCCTATCTTTTCTGTAGGCCCCCTTTAAGTACTGGAAGGCTACTGCAAGGTTTCCCTACAGCCTTCTTTTCTGCAGGCTAATCAATCCCAAATCTGTCAGCCTGTCTTTATAGGGAAGGCCTCCAGCCCCTGATAATCTCCATGGCCCTCCTCTGAATCTGTTCAAGCAAGTCCATGTCTGTCCTGTGCTGGAAACTCAGAGCTGGATGCAGCATTCCAGATGGGGTCTCACCAGAGCAGAGGGGCAGAATCCTGTCCCTCAATCTGCTGCCCACACTGCCTTGGATGCAGCCTGAGATCTGGTTGGCTTTCTGGGCTGCAAGCACACATTGCCAGCTCATACTCAGTGTTTCAGCCACCAGCACATCCAAATCCTCTCAAATCCACTCACTGCCCAGCCTGTATCCACATTTAAGACTGCCACAACCCATACACAGGACCCTGGCCTTATCATGAAGTCTGCATGGGTGCACCTCCCTACTCTGTCACAGTTCCTTTGGATGGGATCCCTTCTCTCTACTGAGCTTTGAGTAGCAATTGCATCATTTAGCCTGGTGTCACGGGCAAAACTTCTGAAGGTGCCTTCAACCCCACCTTCCACGCCTCCAATCAAAGATACTGAACAATACTGGTCCCAAACCAGATCTCTGAAGGACACCACTCATCACTGGCCTCCACCTGAACATCAAGTTGTTGACTGGAGCTCTTTGAGCCAATTCCTTATCTTCCAAGTGATTCACCAGCCAAATCCACATCTCCTATGTTAATTAAAACAATCCTGAAACTTTTAGCTCAGAACCCAATTCTCAAGGAGTAAAAACTCCTTTCTCCCCCCAAAAGACATTTAAACTATGAACATTGTATTTGAAGTGATCTGAGATGTTACAAAAGTCAGACATAAAAAAAGATTCAGGCTTGCCAACTCCTCTGAATTCACTGTCAGATTACAGTATTTTATGCCACTCTTGAAGGTTCAGCTCTGCTTATCTCAATACAGGATTTGTTAGATACCTATGTGAATTTCAGAGATTGCTGATTTCAAATGTTCTGTTCTGACAACAGTAGGTTAGCTCAAAAGCTCAACTTCAGATATAAACACTTCACAGAGACTGAGACTGCCAAATCCCAACAGCTGAATTAGCTTCTTTGGGGGAAAACATGGAATCCCTCTCATGCTGAATTAAGCTCAGAGCCTTATCTGCAACACTGAAACAGGGTTCAGCATGGACCTCCAGTCCTGCCCTTGGAATAAGGAGTATGTAACACAGGCTCCCTAAGGCATTCAGGAGAAGGGGAAGTGTGTGGCAGGGTGTAGAGTGCAAGATGTTTCAGTCTGGCCTCCAAAGCAGAAACTGCCCCATTTTAGGGCAGGACAAAAGAGAGAGAAGCAAGAAAAGTAAAGCATTGTATCCTCTACTCTTCATAAAGTCCAGGACAAGAGCAACAACATTTATCAACTCTACCTCCCAGATTAGTTATAAAGAGCCAACTTCTGCCTCTCAGAGTTAGCACCAGGAAAGGTACATCTATACCATCACAGAACCATACCACACAAACCCCAGTCAGTTTGGCTTCCTAAGCAGTAAAACATTGCACAGATTGATACAAAGCTCTTGGCTCCACAGTGAACCTGGGTAAACAAATATGTCACAGCTGTCCTGCAATTATTCATTCAGATGCCAATCCAGTACTTCATAAACAAAAGGGAATTAACTCCAGTAACTGCCTCCCTTACAGGACTGCTTCCTGCCATATTCCCAGACAACACACTGCCCGTCCCCCCATTCACTGTCCTGATCTTAACCACTGTACACACTTTGTTGTGCTGGAGGTCTACTGAAAACTGGCCCTTGTATGAAGAGTACAGGACTGTCCTGGACAGTCCCTGTAGCTGAATGTCATGCAGCTGGATGGATGCAAGTGGCATCTTCTCTTCCAGCTAGGAGTGAAGACAGTACTGATACCACTCCTGAGTATGATCGTCAGCTCTAATCCAGAAAAACCAGACCTTTTTCCCCTCCGAAACTGGAAATGGAACTAAAGTTAGTCTTTCCCAAAGATTTCTTAATTCTCCAATTGTTAAGAGTCTATTCTAAGACAGCAAATAACCCAAACAGACAGCAAAAGATCTAATAATTTTCATTTCCTTCTGCATTTTTTAATACAGATCATCATCACATGCACAAGGAGGCAGAGGGATGGGGAGGCTGACTCACACGTTCCAACTGAATGAACAACTCTTGCACATTAGACCACTACTACAGGTGAGGAACTAATAATTTTTTTCAGTATTAAATAACCAACATGACAGAACTACAGCCAACAGAGTAGGTGTGTAGTCAGATGAGAATATGAGGCTCCTACACAAGACAGCATCTTGTGCAAAATTACCCGTTTCCCTGACAGAAAGATCACACATATGTTGATAGAGGTAGCTGGCAAAGACATTTTTTCTGGTCATGTCAGTCTGCCTGCTTCCATGAGCCAAAGCCAAGAAGCTCTAAGGAAAAAGATATTTGGAAACCATGGCAACATACCATTTTGGCTGGTGAAAAGTATGTACAGAACAGACACCAATGCTGCTAATAGACAAAAATACATTTGTTTTCCAGAAAAATTTACTTATCAAGTTCTACCAAAAAGAGTCATCCCAGACATCCAGACATAAACACACAGTCAAAATGATCTTTTCAACTAAATTGCAGGTTCCTTTGCAGGAACAGAGAGAACAGTAAAGAAAAAAACAGGAACCAGCAAATGTAATAATGGAACACCTCTTTTAAACCAGGGCACAGTACAAATGGCCACAGTGACACCACAAGGCCAGTTCTTCACTGCCATTTACACTGTACAAGCTTCATGTGTAAACTACAGGGTGTCTGCACAGGAGAACCTGTGCTGCCCATGGTGCCCAGGGAGAGAGGAGTCCTCAGGCACAGTAACAACAGGCACAAGCACAGAGCTATTGACAGGAGGGGTAAAGATGAAGGAGGTACATGGGGTGACCCTCTGCATCACATCCAGGCTAAAATCAACACTGGAGCTGCTACATTCCCACCCAGTCCTCCTGGTTTTAGCTGACAGCAGTTCCTGAGGATCACAGGCAACCAACAGGATGGCTCAGAAATGCTTCAGGTCTGTACTTCATACATGTAAAGACTCGGGGTCAACAGTCAAGCTCTCTTCATTAAGTTCCAAATTAAGACCCGCCTTTATTACAAGGAAATGACATCCTGGCTACCAGCTGGCCTAACCAGAATTAAAATACACAGACTTTGCTGAGGCAAAAGATATTTTAACTTACAAAAATGAACTTTAAAAAACTGCCAAATTAATGAATTAATAAGTTCAGCAAGAACAACTGTTTGCAAGAAGAAAAGGCTCTCAAAACAAAGTTTTTGAGCCAAACCCAAGAGAGTCCATGAAGGCTGACATTGCATTTTGAAGCAATGCCCCATTATGATGAGAACCTTAATTACACAGCACATGTTTTAGGCTACAACCATAACCTACTCAAAGAAAAAGCAGCCAAGAACAGAAATCTCCCAAGCTTGGCTTATAGCCAAGTTTAAATTAAGACACATGAGATTTAATTACATTTTTGTGGATTCTGTTCCCACATTGCCAGTGTTGCTCTCTGTTGCTTAATATTCAGAAATAAATGTCTGCTTGAACAAGAAGGCAAACCCCTTGAATTCTATTATTCACTTAAACACTTCCCTATCACTACTGTTTACAGGTGTGTTCAAATGAAAATATATTCCCCTAAGAATCACCTCCTGCAAGAAACTGCAGTCAAAGTACAACTCTGGCTTCCCACAGGAAGCTAAGATTGAACCTAAGCTCTAGAATTTGTTAGAAATCCTATAGGTTTACAGGCTCACTAGGTAATACACAGACATTATAACACTTTGTTTTAAGCCTTGAAATGGCAAATATATATATTTTCTTAATTAAACCTAAGCAAAATCAAAAATACAATTCAAAAAATTAAAGAAAAATATTTAATTTTTCTTTGAATACAAGAATACATGAATACATGCCAGATTCTGTACTGGACAGTTGTAATTTAGGATGACTGTGAACACTTTGGATGCTGGACATCACACAACAAACATTTATTTATGTCTATAGCTTACAGAAAGAGTAAGAAAAGCAGCCTAGGGGCATAAGAAAAATTATTTTCTATGCTGAAAGGACAAATACTACAAGCAAATTCTGTCTTCTCACCAGTAATAATTAGTTTAGATGCATAAATTAAAAATAACTGAAGAATTCTAAGGGTGAGTAGAACACAACTAGAGCTATTCTATCCTTTTTTATATGCCACTGCAGTGTTTTAATAGACTTCCTCTGCTTTCTCATTTCAGGAAAAAAACTCCACACATTTCTTATGCAATCTTCCTGTCATTATATCAAAGGAAAAACACCTGCACTTTAGTTGTCTACTTATGAAAAGATATGAAAAACCCCTACAAACTATGGGAGTGAAGCTTTATTTTAGAAATTTATTTTAGATTTTAGAAATTTTAGAAAGCGTTATTATTATAAAGTTATCTGAACTGATAACTGATTATGTCCAAAGAAGCCACGGAGTGCAAGCTATGTAACACTTCTACTATAAATACAGGAATAAAAAAACATCCAAAAGCAAATCTATAGAACAGAACCATGAATGTAACTTTTAAATTGCATTTGGATGATGTACCAAATGTTGGAAACCATGATTTAGGTTAATTCTGCAGTTAAAGTGTAGATACTTAAAAACCGGTGACAAAAAGACATGGTTCTTTTAAAAAAGAAAATTGGAACTTAACAAGTAATTTCATACTCCAATCTTACATTTCAAAAAACTCTACCTGCCATTTCATATAATAGCACTAGTACATAGCAAATTACAAGAATTTGAAACTGCAATGATTTGTATCATCAAACATTCACATAAAAGCGTCAACATTTTTCATTTCAGCTGAGCTTCACTTCCACATTTTAATGCACAGAAGCTCTAGAAGAACTCAATTTAGCAGCCAACAAATAGTACAAGTGATTAAAAGTCTATATTCCCCATGTTAGAAAAAATTAATAATAATTACTTAGAGATACAGACAAAACCAAACATCCTCAATGCATTATGTAACTCCTAGAACAAAGCTGAGCTATGTATGCTGTGCATCATCACATAGTACATTTGCAAACATACGGTATTGCCCCGTGTTAGTATGATACAGGCTGGTTGGCATGGCCATTGCAGAAATACCAGAAGGCGTTCCTTCATCTTCTGACTTCTCTTCTTCTTCAATCTTCGCTACTGCAGGAGCATCTGAAGAGAGCTCATTCAAAATTTTTCTAAAAAAAGAATGTAAGGAACTTTATGTACTTGAAAATCCATACCCGTAAGAAAATCAAATAACTGACTTTTATCAGACAGTTTTGCTGTAATAAATAAGCTGCCTTTAAAACCAGCAAAACCAAAATTAAAAGTCCTTACCGGTATGAAGGCCTTCTTGAAAGTATTTCCCTACGTTTTTGAGAATCAATTATCACTTCTGATTGTGCAGCTTCATCTGCAATCGATGCTACCTGTAATAGCAAAGTTCCTGAAATTCATAACTTCATTAAAAAAAAAATAGCAGCAGAGTAAAATATTTTTAAAAATTCCTTCCATGTTGACATATGGGAAGTCTGTTGACTTATTTATCACCAATCATGTGACTTTGGACTACTTTTTCCAATGCAAATTGCAAATTCAGAGGTTACCCAGACATAGCCACTCAGATAACATCTTCCATTTGAAAATGAAAAAGTCAATATAATCCAGGTTACTTTTTTGTGAATGACACTTAGAAAAAGTACTGGAAATAGATTTCTTTAAATACAAAAATATTATACAATTTAATTAGCTCTTAAAGTGAGGTCAAACATCTAAAATACAGAATACTGCACTAATGTGCCTTAAACAATAGTATACAATATAAAAGTTTCTTCACACCACACCAAAGCTATTTAAAAATAACTTTATTTAAATACACACATTTATTAGACTTACTAACACATTCATAAATACAAAGACATTGCTTAGCAATATTGTATGAGTTTTGGAAATGCTTGAGAAGTCCACAGTATCTCATTTTCTCAGACCTTTAGGATTTTCATACATTCCTCTTCTCTTAAAATTACCCCAGACAACATTAAGGCCTAGGGGTGAATCACACCCTTGACCAGCATCTATCTTACTACACAGAACTGAAAGTCATTATTGAACAAGGAAAAAGCATTCTTTTCTTGGATTCTTCAACTACTCAGAACTGCTGCTGTGTTGAGATTTCCAAATTGAAACAGTGTGAAGACCTTTTCACACGAAGACAGACCAGACTGCAGTTTCAGATTAAGCACTTTGTTAAACTAACATTGAACAAACATGATGTTAAGACACTAGAAGACTTCAAATGTTTGAACCAGCTGCAGTGAAAGCTCAGGGAATACAAGGAAGAGCTCAAGAATTAATGCATCTGCCAGTCCCCAGTGTTGGGTACTAGAAACAAAACCTGCCTGACCTCAATAGAAAATGATTGTCCGGAAGGTTCTGAGAATTTATAGGCCTGGGTCACCTCAACTCAAACCTGTAAAACTACACCTTGAAGGAACTGCAGGTTACTGCAGAATGAAATTGTCTCTCCACTTGTTAATTCTATTATATTACACCTCTGTGTAAAAATATTTAATGTAGCCTCATTTTTCTGGGTAATATGCAACAAATATCATTAGAACCCTATGTCTGCCACCTAGGCAGTAAGAGTTCTGCATGTGTACAGATGTACAGCTCCAAACCAGACATCAGAGCTGACTGCAGAGATACAGGTGCTTCAGTAAGTTTGTATTCCTCCTTTTGCAGGAGAGACCAATGCTGAGCACCAGAGAGAGATTCTGAAAGACATCTCCCTCCCAATATGCCTTCAGCAAACTCCTTATGGATTGATCTTCAAGCCTCTGGCATAATCCTTCAAAAGTAAGATTGTATAGCACAGCCACAAAAGAGCTTGGGCACCCTAACTGAAAACAGAATTTTCATCCTGCTGGGCCATGGGGGTTAATAAATAATCTATTTGTCCCAGGACAAATAGCTCAAAAAAAAGACCTCAGTTGTCTTTAAATCATTACATTCCACTAACAGCTACCAACAGACCCCCTAGTTTGCGAAGATGGCTGAAGAAGTTGGAAACAGTCATACTTTATGAAGAAGGTAAGGAAATCTCAAGATGATTTAAGCATTTTAATGCATTGTGTTGGTTTTGCACAGCCTGGTGTTTGGTAGCAGAGGGGCTGCAGAGGTGACTTCTCTGAGAAGCTGCCAGAAGCTTCCATGATGTCCAGCAGAGCCAATCCCTGATGCCTCTGAGGGTGGATGTGCCATTGGCCAAGCTGGGGCCAATTAGAGATGTTAACATCTCTAATTGTGTTAACATATTTAGGAAGAAATCAAAACAAAGGCTGGGGGCAGTTTCAATTCTAGCCAGAAAAGAGGAGGAGGTGAGAACATGTGAGGGAAACAACATGGAGACACCACAGCCAGTGGAGGAGGAGGAGGAGGAAGTGTTCCAGACACCAGAGCTGAGATTCCTCTGCAGGCCATGGTGAGGACCATGGTGAGGACCATGGTGGAGCAGCTGTGTTCCTGCAGTCCATGGGGATCCATGGGGGATACCGAGATCCACCCACAGCCCGCGGGGATCCACCCACAGCCCACGGCGATCCACAGGGGATGCAGAGATCCACCCACAGCCCATGGGGATCCAAGGGGGATGCAGAGACCCACCCACAGCCCATGGGGATCCAAGGGGGATGCAGAGACCCACCCACAGCCCGTAGAGAAGGTGCCCATGCCAGAGCAGGTGGATGCCTGGAGGAGGCTGTGGTCCTGTGGGAGACCTATGGAGAGACAGATCTTGCTACCAAGCTGGAGCAGCTTGTCTTTGGAAGACTACATCCCGTGGAAAAGTGACCCACACCACAGCAGTTTTGGGAGAACTGTTGGCCTGTGGGAGGGACTCACATTGCAGCATTTTTGGGAAGACTGCTGCTCAAAAATTGGTGCCATGCTGGAGAAGTTAACAGAGAAGTGTCTCCTGTGGGAGGGACCCCACAGTCTCACTGGGGAACAACTTCTCTCCCTGAGCAGCAGAATAAAACCTTGGGTGATGAAGTGACCAAAACCTCCACACTTTGTCTCCCTGCACTGTCAGTGGGAAGGAGGGAGAGGCTGGGGGATAAAAGGTGTTTTTAAGGGTATATTTTACTTCTCATTATCCTGCTCTGATTTTTTAGCAATAAATTCACTTTATATCTTTAAGTTGAGCCTGTTTTGCCCTTGGAGTGCTTTCCCCTGGTCCTTATCTCAATTCATGAACCCTTTGCTAGATTTTCTCTCCTCTGCCCAGCTGTAGCAGAGGAGGGTGAGTGAGCAGCTTTCATGGGTGCCTGGCACTTGGCCAGTGTCAAAGCACCACAATGTGGAAGAGGACATTTTCTGCAAGAAATATCAAAAGCTTTAATTTTCATCATGACAAAGAGAGAAATGAACACTTTGTATCACTCTAATAGCAAGCAACCATGTCCACAATGTTAAAAAACAAACCACTGTAGTTTTTTTCCTGGACATGGTTCAGATTTTGACTTCACCTATTTTAACTTCATCTGCATTTGAAATTTAACTTCCAACTCATGTAAAGTCTTTGCAAGACCTGACACACTACCGGGGGGAGTGAGCAATAAGTCAAATAACAATTTAAATCTTCCTACAAATAAAACAACATTGAACAAAACAATAAGGAATGCTATAAATGTATTTTTTCATCTAAAAAGCAACATTATGAGAAAAACTTTTGAGCACTTTCCAGTTGAAAATGGGAGATGTTTGAGGGAGAGGTCGTGCAAGCTTCAACATCAACCTTCAGCATACTTCTCTATTCCTTTTTTAAACTGACATAATTTCCCAAGTTCCCCACTGTCTGGCAGAGAGAAGGTAGTAAGTTAAAGCCAAATGATCCAGAGGAAATGGCAGGTGGCAGGATGGTGTACTGAAAAGCATCACAGAAGGGCTGAACACACTCTGTAATGGAGTCTTCTACAGCATCTTCAAGTCCTTTCTTACCCAGATGAAACCAAAGTAAAATCCTCCAACTAACTAGTCAATATTAATTGGGACAAAACTTTCCTGGTTTCTACTCCTTTGGGAAAGGGTGGACAGCCAGAGTTCACTCAATACAACAAACAGTTGACTCCTACTCCCCTAAAATGACACAGCAGCAGCTGGCAAGAGATTCCTGAGAAATTTCTCCTTCTGAGCTTTGAAAAAAGTCCTCTATCTTTGCATGTATGTTCTGACTACACTGACTTAAAGAAAAGCAGTGACAGAACTGGGAGTTACTCATGTGCTTACTGAATAAAGGTTACACAGGAAAATTACCCTTAGAAAAAATTCCAATGAAAGAAAGTATTTACTTTGAATACTGTGTTCCAACCTCAAGTTTCATCAACTATTGACATCTACTGCATCTTGAAAGAGGACTGCAAAACCTTGAGGTCTCATCATCTACACCTACTGCTCAACAATAAAATATTCATTATCTGACCACAGTTTTAGTCTTTCTCTCAAATACAAATCATATATAAATATGTCTTTTTTATTTATTGCACTAGAAAGTTACTAAGAAGCCTCTAACATTAAACATGGCTTCTCAAGACTGACAACACATGACTTTTCCCTAACATGGTGCAATGGCCACAGGTAAAACCTTTCCCTCGTAACAGGGATAGGTGCATCACCTCTCTTACCAGAAATATCAACTGTATCTACAAAAAGCAATTCAGTTGACATTTCCCAAACAGATTTTAATAAAATTAGAGCAAAAGCCTTCCCAGTTACAAGAAAAACGCCAATGGGAGGCCTAGCAATCTTCAAAACACTGCAAATTCATTCTCTCTTGCTTTTTCTACTTTTTAAAAACTCTGGAAAGTCTTACATATTTTGCACTGATCCCTGTTCTCTAGTTCCAGAAACTTTAAACACGTGAACACTCACCACATGAATGTTTGTTTTGAGACTGCCCATATTTTTGGTATCTACACACCCACAAAAAGCAATACAAGATGCTCTAACAGGGCCTGACAGGGCCTAAAAATAAGGAACCACTTTGTACAATATGCTTACTTCTACTATGCCCAGACCCTTTCCAATAATAAAATAGGAGATACTTGAAAATTTATGAGTTCATAGTCTCATTAGAAATGCTATGTTCATAGAATTTAACAAAATGGAACAACTGCAGGATACACTGAAGGAAGGCCACGTTATGACACAAATTTGCTATTGCATAAGTTCAGACACAAGTTCCAAGATAATTTCTTGTAAGATAAACAGGAAGCATTAAGGAATTGCTACACAATGCTTGTAGAGCTGCTGCTGGTTGGATGTTTGCCACCTTTCCCCCTGCTGTTTCCTGTGCCATCTGAGTAAACCTTGCAGCACTGGTTGGAATGAAGAGAAACTGAAGGTGGGCTGGGAAAATAGTTATGAGGTACCAAATATTCATGAAAATGTAACAATAAAAAAGCTAACCTGAACAGCTTGCATATGTGGTGACTGAATGACTGAGGGCTGTGTGGCTTGAATGACACCCTGGACATGAACAGTTTGACCAGAAGGCAACTGCACTAGAGTTACAGCTGGAGATCCTCTTCCAGCACTGGAAGCAGCTACAGAAACCTGCAAAAATTACAATCATCATGTTTAAGTAAGATGCCTTAAGACTTCAGCAAATGCTTTTAGAAGTGATAACTAAAACTGATTTTGTTGCCACATCTAAAATAGCTTAGACGTATATAATAATCACACACAAAAATAAATTAGTTTTACTGGTAAAGGTCTGGAAAGCTTACATCTGTACCCTAACAAACTGCAATTATTGGGTTTTCTCCCTCCAGAGCCTTGGTATTTTCTTTTCAATCAAAAAAACCCCCAACCCTCGGCCATTGCACACCAGATCTGCTGTTGCTTAGCATGAAGGTTAGGAAGAACCTCCAGAAATTTAACAAAACCCATACATATTCACTGGAGTGGAATGTCACTGCAACAACATAAAGGGCAGAATGTTCTTAGGAAAAAAATCTAGAACTGCTTTAGTTTTGCTTTGCTTCTTAGGTAAGAAGTTATGCTTTTTGGACAGATGTCTCATGAGACGTGAGAATTCTTCAGATAGTGAAAAATCACCCTGTTAAATAAAGCCATACAAGGATTTGTAAACTTTAGTTTAGATTTGGTTAAACACACTCCTGTTATATATAATTTATATATAATTATATGTATCAAGAAAAAGAGAGCTGGAGTATATCAGTGCATCAAAACAACAACAAAAATAAAGAATAACTGAATTTTCTCTAAGCCTAGCACAGCCATAGTACAGCTTTCCCCAGCCTGTAGCTCTCAACCCTCAGTGCTGAGGACGAATGGGTTGAGAAACAGCTTAACACCTATGGGCTAAGGAACAATTCAATATTTCTGCTGCTACTGTTAAATCTATTAACAGAAACAAATAGTGATGCAAAGGGAAAACATTATGATTGATTTCAATTTGTGTGATGAAACACCTTTAAACTCAGAAGACAATGACAAACGTAAACCATACCATAAAAAGAAATATTGTGTATTTCAATTAAACTGCATTGAGAAGTCTCATTTCTATATTCTGCACCTTCAACAATAAACTCAGACTCAAACATAAAATTCTGTTATTATTCCCTTCCTAGCTTTGTTCTCAGCTCCAAAGGTATCTGGTATGAGCAGTAAATGTAAAATGAGATGAGGATAAGAAGAAAAACATGACGAATGTTGAATATTTAAAAAAAAAAACAGTTAAAGAAACTTTCGTATTTTTTATGTATTTACACTGAAGTGGTTTTTAGAATCCAAATATAAAAGTAGTTTTCATTCCTGATCCATAAGATATTACTTGTCTAGGAAATAATCCCTTCTTGAAGCAAGTGAAAAATTTTAACTACTGTTAAGATGCACTGCTATCAAAAAGTACTGATGTTGGTTCAAATTACCTCGAAGAAACAATGTTTGTAGGAAACAAAGACAGGATCTTGTCAACGTTCACTATGCAATTGTTCAATTCTATAGGAAACTGAACCACTTTCCAGAAAACAGAACAATTGAGGGCATTTTTAACCCTGAAATGAGTTACTTAAATCATTCCTTAAATGGCATGAAATGGTAACAGGGAAATAGAACATACAAACCTTCATCCCAACCTATTCAACAAATATTAATACTACGAGAAATTTGTCAGAAATAAAAATCTGAGATTAAGCTCTAGAAAGTCTCAAAGATCTGAAGAGTATGATCTATTTTGTGGCAATGCTTACATCCTAAACCCAAGCTTCAAGGAGCGATCACAGAGCAGTCTAAATGTTTACAAGCACGCTAACTTTTCAAAACATTATAAAGGCAACTTCACCAAACCTTTCCATTTACTGCTCTCTTTGTGAGAATTGCCATTTGATACAATACTCAGTGGGTCAGAAAGATCTTTCTGAGTACAGCAGCCATAAACCAGTAAAAGGTGAACAGTTTAAAAGTTTCTTTTTGGTACACAATGAGTCAGTCACACATAATCAGGAAATAATCCAGAATTTGAGATTAAGAAACTACATTCATTTTAAAGCTCCTTATTCCGTATAACCCCACAGCAGAAAAAAAAAAAAATAAAACCCCACTCAGCTAATATTCTTTTGGACTAAAGTTTACAATATAACAGGAGAAATTGTTTTTTTCCCATTAATCCAAATAAAAGATTAAATGAAGGGGGTAAGTGCTAAGGGAAGGGGAGATGGTAGTATTCTAAAATCTTCAAGGTTCATACTTTGCATCACTTTTATAGATACTGAAAACTGTTATTAGAATTTTGATTCAGATTTCCCTTTACAGTTTTTAAGCTGCATATTCCCGTGTCAACTGAAACACTAGAACATTTTCACGCTATCGTGCGTAAATCCTGACTGAAACAGACTTGGCAAAGAAATTTCTTTCTGACATCAGTGATGAGCAATGCTACCTTTAACATCATCACTTCAAGGACTGTCTGCCACAGCGACTGAAAACAATCCACAGAGGCAACTCAGGAACTCAGAGGCTGAGGGGAAGCTTAACACATTCCATGGGTTCTATGCTGCTAGGCATGCAACAGACACTTCCAAGAGCGTCAACAAACATCAACCATGCAACCCATAATAGCAGTATGGTTCCATATTTCAGGTATTTGGAAATGTAAGTGCTCCTTCTTCTACGTGGGGAGGGAAAAGTGGCCAGCAAGAATGATCAGGTACTACTTTCCTACTGAGGCACACACTCAGGCAGACAAAGAGGCTGCCCATGGTTTATCTCACTTCACGATACATGGTCCAGCTGAACAGTTATCCTGGGGATCCTGTGAATGCCAGATATGCTTTGCCTGCTAAGTACTAGAGAGGCTGCCTTCACATCCAACCCCTCATACCTTCAACATTGCCCAATGAAGAATGCAGGACACAGGCCCATCTGATTTCTGCCCCTGCAGTTGACTCTAAATACTACAACGACTCCAGAAGTAAAGTGAAAAGTAATTCTGGAAAAGTCAAGGGAAATCCACACTTGATTCACTTAACAAAAGAACAAAGGATCTGCCACAATTGGGCACTGAGTAGCCTCTGTGAGGAAAAGCTGGAGACAGATGTTTTGATCAGTTCCAAATCTACTGCCAAACAGAAGCACGTACTTTAAAGGAAAATAAGGTTAGGCTGACTCCAGACATTTGGTGCCACTATATGCTTCAAGGACACACAAAACGGTGACATAGCTGCACATTTATGATCCTCTAACATCAACTTTACTAAATGGCCAGCATTTGCATTTGGCAGCCTTACTTAAAACAGCCTAGCAAACTCCTATAGGTCTCAATCTCTAGGGAGCAAAATTTGACTGTTTGATGTCAGGAGCCCACAAGGACAACCTCCCCAAAGTGCTAAACTTGAACAGTCACAGCTTGCCATAGCTGTGCACTCCAGGCTCTGAAAATCTCCCTGAAAATCTCCCTACGCTTTCTGACAGCAGTTCTCACACTGTAAAACCTGACATATGCATAATTCAAGGCCAACACCAAGAGGTCAACAGATGGTATCTCAGACAAGGTCAGCAGACAGCCCTACTGACAGACAACATGACAAGGTTAACAAAAAGTGAATCAGAGGCAAATATCCATCAAGACATACGATTAAAGAAAATAGAAAACACAACTGAAAGTGTTTTGATCAAATCTGAGAAAAGTTAAAATACATGGCTCTTACATTGTTATATTTAGGGTAACTGAGCACAGAGCAACACAGAATGCAGTATGGCTTCTAGAAATCCTGCAAAAGGAACATATAATTTCTCTTTGAATACTCTTGCAGATGTAAGTCTTCCAAGATGTAAGCTTGACTATCATCAACACTGTTAGAATATTGCAATACAAATTCACCTCCTTTCAAGTACAGCTCTGTATGTAGCAAAAGATGATCTGTGCATGTGAAACAACCCATGGAGGTCAGCTCAAAACAGGCTGAGAAATTTTCCATCTTGCACCTCTCCTCTTTCCTCAAAGACATCAAGCTTTTGTACATGTGTTCTGCACATTTTCAACTGCTTCTAAACACAGCCACCAATAATTTTTTTTTCTTACCTATTTATTTTGGTGGCTGGATCACAAAAACATTACCATATCAATTCATCAACTGGCTAAAAGTGATGGATGCAAGAAATGCAACTATAAAGTGATTCAGTGGCAGGACATTTTATTAAAAAAATAACAATTTAATGGACAAAAAGTGCATCTTGTCTTTGCTAGTTTCAAATTTACTCACTTTTGCTGTAGTAGAAAAAGCAATTTTACTTTCAGCATCAAAAAATTGCAGGAGAATATAGCATTATCTATGACACAAGCTAAGAAAAAAATGCAAACACTATCTTTTCCTCTACAAATAATGTATAATAGGTCGTTCTTAGCATTGCAGGTTACCCAATCACATCATAGTGCTCCAGCCTACACATTCTTAACATGGCCTCTCTCTCCCAACAGGGAAGACATTAAAAATGCTTCAGCACAAAACAATGTCTGCCCTCTAGAGATTATCATCTTATGGAGTACCTGGTCCATCCTTCTAAAACTAAGTAGCAGGTATTTCTTTAAAAAGCCTACAGAGGAGGGGAACATAAGTCAGCTGCTCCCCCAAAGAAGACAAAAAAAAGGTGCCCACCTCCTATGTAGTTGTACGCCTCAGCATTTTGCTAGTCACTCCCTGACCAAAGTCATAATTCAATTAAATATCAAGCACATTAAAAACCACTACATTCCATCTGGACAAAAAACTCCACCTGTTTTACTGAAAGGGCAGTCTCCTTCTGGTACAGATGCCCAGAGAGGTTCTAGAGACTCCATCCTTGGAGATATTTACAACCCAGGCAGACACAGCTCCGGCTGACTCTGCTTGCACAGGCAGGTCAGACTAGATAATCTTAAAAGGTTTCTCACAAGCTTGACCCTTCTACAATTAATTCCGTGATAATACACAGAAAACCACAAATTAAAAGGTAGTGTATTAAATGTTTTACTTCTGACTGATAAAAACCAAGGTGGAACAAATATTTTGCTAGAAAAAACACGAACAAAGCCACCAACCCCCCTCCCTCGGAGATGTCTGAGAAGAAGCCCTCAGCTTCAGTGACCACACATTTTAGCTTTCAGTAAGAATCAAGTCACTCTTTTCTCCTATTTCTGCATATTTGCAACAAAATTAGTAGGAGGGGTGACTGGCACAAGATATTTCAGTCACTTGTAGTGGTTGTCTTCTCTTAACTGCATTCCTCCACAGGCCAAAGAGGGAGAAGGGATCTCTGCTCCTCCCTAACAGTCAAAACACACAGGCACTGGACCAGCAGCACAGCCATGAATTCCTCAGAAACACATCAACTTCCCATCTGGACCACCACAAAACCAGTCAGATGTCCCATACAGAGGCCTCCAGCAGGCTTCAACCCCTCAACACCCAGGCCCAACTCTCCATGGCAAAGCACCTCACCCTCCAAGCCAGCCAGGTAGGAACACAGGCTAAGAAAAGCCTACTCATCTTAAGCCAAAGGAGCTCAACAAGGCCTGTCAGCAGTAAGTGTTCTGCCTGGGCAGTTTTACCACAACAAATGCTGTGGCAGAGCAGCTGAAGGCACTGAGGGCATGTGAGGCCTGCAGGCTCCAGGAGCCAGCAGCTGGAGACGGGCACAGGCCCGGAGCCCTCGGAGCCCTCGGAGCCCTCGGTGTGGGACAACAGCACCAACCCCGTTTGTCTGGGAGCCCAGGAGGGGGATGCAGCTCCAGCTACCTGCACCGAGCAGCTCTGACAGATCCGGGACAGATCTCTGAGCCATCTGACCAAAAAAGGGACTCCAGATGCCAATTCCAGACTGTTACCCTCAGCCTTCAAACTGAGGTGCGTGTTTTGGTTTAGTGTAGAAGACCGATCAATACCTCAGTTACTCATTTTAACTGGAAGGTATGAGACTCATACCCAGCACAGCTGAACCTTCACACGCAGGCAAATATTAAATGCAGACAAACATAAAAAGTGTTATGGAACTGCACAATATAGGAGTGCAAAAACTCTTCTACAGCATTAGTGACACTTTTGTCTCTGGATCAACATTAAAAATCCCAAGTGACAGAATTCACAGCTGTCTTCTCCACAGACTACTGCATAAGCCAATAGATTTTACACATCAATCATCCTATGAAGTTAAAACAGAAAATTTGAACAGAACTACTAAAGAAGAAATGAGGCGATGACATCAACAGAGCAAACCAAATGAAATTCTTAATGAAAAAAAAAACCGAACAAGCAATACTCCCAATACTGCATGTATCAAAACCAACAAAAAAAGGCTGATAAATATTTTGCAGTCTACTTTGTATCTGAAGATCTGACAAAAAGAGCAGCTGCTTTCAGTTTTAAAAACCTATGTATAATGTAAATCAAGTATCTAACATATCAAATACATGGCATCAAATCTTAGCAAATCACTTCTAACTTCCAGTGACGAAAAGATTCGGTAAGACATTTTTTAAAATCAGTTCTTTTATTCAACAAAGGGCTTTTGAAAATCCTTTTAAGTGGTCCATACACTTTTCTGAAGCTATAAATCTTAGTACTGTCATGAACATTATTTCTCTCAAGTGCCAAATGTTTCACTACATATTTTTAATGTCTGAGAATTGTTACTATAAAATCTTTTATCCATTAATTACCAAAGAATAATCTAGGTAGAGCACCCATTGAAAACATGTAAAATATGCTTTTGGAAGTCCAGACACTGTCATTGGATACACAGGGATGAAACAAAACAAGCACACATTTAAAATGTACTTGCAATTAGATGAAATACATTCTGTACAAAAACTGGAACTAAGAGAGAACCATGGTTCTTTTTATTCATGTTTCCATTTTTGTTACACAACACATCTTCAAGATACACAAATGGTTTAGATATGCTTCATCTTGTAACCACCACAATTCTTAAGACTGTATCCCATCTCTATAACAAGCACCTTGCGAAAGTGAAAGGAAAAAACCCACGTGTCCACTGATCACTCTGTTCTGAAAGGGCTCCTAAAAGGGTTACCTTTTAAGAGACCTTATGTTGTACTAGTCCTTTGTTAACTACTGAAGACATAGTTTCCAGTATACCTTTGGTGTATTTTTCCTATTTAATATAAAAGTCTTATAAAACATGAGAATGCCATACAAATTGATAGTTTAAAAATCATAGCAGCTCTGAATATCACTTCATGGATTCTTCTCATCTTTCCACATTTCAACTTACCTCAGATGCTGAGGAAATCTGACTTTGGCCTGGCTGATTCTGAAGGTGACCAGCACTTCTCTCTGTCACAGAATCCACTGCATTGTCATCCTGTTCAACCATTTCCATGGTCATCAGTCTAAAAGTAAGTACATATACATTTAAATAACTCAGTACAGGGAGGTATATCAGGCAGCTATGGAGAATAATTCCAAACTATTTGGAGAAGACAGAAAATAAGTATATTTCTGTCAAATTGAAGTCCTTTCTTCACTCCCCTGTATTAAAATATTCACTCATATAGCCAGGAGCTCTAAAATAAGTACTTTGGAAAGTTGCAGGGAGAGGCATTTCTGGAGATGGCTCTCAGGAAGGGACAAGCAGAGTCCCAGGATCCCATGCAGTGCTGGCAGTGCTGCACAGAGAAGGCCCCTTCAGCCTCAAGCTGTCCAGCAGCCACGGGCTGCTACAGCCCCCTTGAACCTTCCAAGACGCCTCTTCCCTGCTGCCATCTACACTCGAATTGTCTGTAAACTACCCACAGCTCAAGAGTCACAACAATTCTTCTCACTTTACAGGTTTAAAAGTAGGGTCGATTTCACTGAAAAATAAGCAGCTTGCTGACCCCCAATTTAAACTAAGAGTTTAAACTTTATAGAGGAAACTTCCAAATCTGCTATATATCTGCTATATAAAAATTGCAATTACCTGACAGCTCCTTTTCGATATTTCTTGGCACACTTAGTCATAACGGAAGGTGTGAGTTTAAAACAAGAGCTTGGATCTCTTCGGCTCCCTCTCTCTCTCCTACCAAACCCTGCACTGAAGGTGCAACATTGAACAGGTGATGTCAAACATTGCCATAGCAACAGGTCAGTTTACAAACAGAACAGAGGCAGGACAGGGTCAGGCAGAGGCAGGCAGGATGCCCTGCAGGCACGCTCCCACCTACACCCTACTTACACAACCAACTGACAGCCACAAAACCAAGACATGATATCAGGTGAGGGACTTAAGAGGCAGCAAATCTTGGTTCCCCAGGTTCAGTTTCTGTAACGAGGGGATGCCAAGCCTGACTGAAGTCAAAGTTCAGTTACTTCAACTGAAGCAGTTGAGGTAGTTACTTTGGTTTCTTCTCAGGACTTACACTGAGAGATGCAAGAGGCAGGCAAGGACTGCTACCCACCTGACTCTGAGGCTCTGAAATTTAGTCCCACATGTTATAAATTCACTACATTAAATACAATTAAATGGAAACCAAAATCCTTTTGTGGCACTGTTTTACAGAACATTCCACAATCTTTGAAGAGAATAAATTTTACTGGCATTTTTTTTATATCAAATTTTTGCCCAAAATAAGGGCATGAAAATAGGAAAAGATACCCAGTCAAATGATGCAGAGAAGCATATTTCGAGCTCATATGCCTCCAATGGTACTCTACTGAACAGACTTAACAGTACTATAGCTAATGGTAGCCAAGTTGCAAAACAATTCAACATCTTATGGGTTAAAATGAGAATTTCTGCTCAGTGAAGTTACATACCCTATGCCAGTATCAATTCAGATTAGAATCATGGGGAGCTATGAATATTAGAAAATAGGGAGCTATTTTACAGCTAAAATCTTTCCACATTTTTATCTTGCTAGTTACCACTAATTACCTTTTTCTTTAGATACAATCTAATTATATATCTACTAGAATTCACCAATCTAACAGCTCTGGGAAAAATGTTTTCACCAAGCTTTTCACCATAATTTTCTATAAGAAGATGTTATCTAATTAAACTATTCTGGTTTTATATATGTGCAATATAGTAACAATAATAAAGTAGGAAAAAAAAGTTCCTTTGTAAACTAGGACCACCCACAGAGTCTCAACTATGAAAGGTCTATGGGGTTCATATAAGAATAAGCTTCAGAATAGCTCACACACCAAGAAAGATTAAATAATGCATAGGTACTGGCAACATTTTCATTGTAATCTCTTCCTAAAGATGGGAATATAGTCAGAATTAATTCACTTTATGAAGGCCCTGAAGTATTTTTATATGCAGAGCCATCTGTCACAGAAAACCTACCATTAAAAAAAAAAAACAACCAAAAAAAAACCCAAAAAAACCAACCAAACAACAAAAAATCAAGTACTTTTATTTCCACTGAATGTATTTCATAGAAATTTTACCCAGAAACAGCCATTTTTCATCTTGGAAAAAAATTCATTTCCTAATTTTTATCTTAATTTCTCACTGACTGCAGAACAGTATGAAAATGTATTTATTTCTACTACTTTATCAGGATTTTTCTCCTCAAGACTTTTCATCTGCAGGGCTGCACTAAGTTAGCAAAACGCTACAAAAAGAGTATCACTGCAGCAGAAAACTAATGAAGTTAGAACTCCACATATTTTGCAAAATGCAGTACAGAGAGAGGGGTGTTCTTTCTGATTATTTATCTTTAATTAGAAAAACAACAGCATGAACTATACATGTCAGTGGAGGGACAAACATAATTAAGATTTATGATATACATGGAAAACTCTAGAATTTATAGATTTTTCTATCTGTAATTGTGTATAATCTCACTCTTAATACAAATGATTGCTAAAAAGAAAACTTAAGCAGGGTGGAGTAAAGTCTGAAAATCTGACTGCCATAAAATGCAATCGCTACTATGAAACATAGTAAAATACTAGTAAAATACTTTTCCAAGATAAGCTCAAACCTGCTTCTTTTTGACAACCTCTGTGACCAAAAAGTGACTTAAAACAACATCCAAATATAAAGATCCAGTCACAGCCTAAAAAAAAATAAAATAAAAATAACCAAGTATATGAGTAATTTTAAAAGATACACAAGCTATCTTGGCATAAAATGTCAGTGAGAAAGGTGACTTAAGACAAACTGTAGCACATCAGTATCGCAATTCAGACATGTTACAAGATTAGGAATCTTCCACAGACACAACCATGGGATCACTGAACTGGCAGGAGCAGGTCAGCTGCAGTCATTTGAGCCCACAGGGTCAGCGCTGGCAGTCACACTGAGCTGTGCCACTTCATGTGGGCTTGGACACAGCTCAAGACCAGGCATGCCAAGAAGCTCCTAAATTTCAGACTCTCAGTGTCTTCCGAGCATTCTTGTAACCTGAATTGTACAGGGGTTTTATTTCCCATACATATCATGTCAACAAGAATACATCAAACTTTTTAATAAATACACAGAAAAAACACTGAGCAATATTATAATTATGCTTCCTCTAAAACATCAATAATAGACGGTGGCATGAAACTGTTACTAATCCAATTCAGAAAACAGTTTCCAGACATATCACACTCAATCAGTCTGCACTGCAAGCAAATTCTAACATATTCGTTGCTTTTAAGTTTCCAAGAAAGAAAAGGTTTTCCGCCAAGTCTTTAAAATCCTTCATAAAAGTCTATCAGTTGCAGTACACATCACACTTAAAAGTTTACATCACCTTCCTTCTATTTTTAAAGGAAAACTAAGCAAATAGTTTAAAGTAGGTCATCTTGGGTCCTGTTTAGAATTACATAATGCTTTTCTTCATTGTATGAATAACTATATACAAGTTTCAGTCTTATACTCAGTATTAATACTTTTTTTTCTTATATTTTTTATCTTAGTTGCTCACAAAAACTGAACAATAATTTTAAATACTAGCCTGGATTGTTAAATTAATAAACAAGTTACACCTCTGCACTCACATAAAAAGGGGACAAAAATGGTTTTCCATCCAAAGTGTTAGCAAAGGTACCTGCTTCTTCCTACATCCAAAGAGATCTTCGGGATTTGGCAGGAAGTTTAACTGTTACCGAACTAGCAACATTTCAATATGTCTAAGCACATGTTTACTGCAGTTACTGCGACTAATGGGCAGCAGGTCAGTAGCAGATAAACACTGATCAAGATGATGCACACAGTGCACATCAAAAGCTTCTTCAACCACCCCTGACAGGAGAGATCTGACAGATGGAATCAGCTAGAGGAAAACAGGAATTTTTTCCTAGAAAATCTGAAGGAATTTACAGCTAAAGGTGTGAAATTTTTATATTTTTGCCCATAGGTGAGAGGTGAAGGATAGCATCTCTATCATGACATGTTCTTTTGTAAAGCACAAGAAATCCTTTCACTCCTCCCAATACTGCTGTTTGTTTTACACCACTGCATATTAATATATTTAACATATATTGGTGAAATTATACTTCAAAAGCAGACTGCTACAGTATTTTTCACAACTTGAAGTGTGTGACTGTCTAAATAAATACCCAGAGACACTTTAAAAAACAACTTTTTTATTTCAACCATCCTTTATACATCAGGGACTGCTTACAAAGGTGGTTTGATACAAAGAAA
>JANPWX010000094.1:6084088-6095612 GCA_024734555.1 Trochalopteron elliotii
CCGGGCCCCGCTGATAAGGGCGGTTGGCTGGGCCCAGCCGCGGGGTCTGGCCCCGGCTCTCCCCGCGCTGACCTAAGGACGGGACGTAGCACAAGCCTCGGTTGTCCTCTGGGCGGTGCCGGAGCCCTGAGGGACGCGGAAACCTGCCCAGAGGCCGCCCCGCTAGAGGTGCTGCCCGCGGGTTGTTTTGTAATTCTGCTTAGTAAAAGCACGTTCCTTACATCAATCACTCATGGTATGACATAGTATTTTACATTTATTTGGCTAAATAAATCAGGAAATGCCAAGAGGCAACAAGCGGGATCGACGTGCGTGTTTCCCCGCTCGCTTCCGCGGGATTACGTCCAAATATCCTGAGTCATGTTGGGCTTGTGCTGTAGGTGTGAGCGCGTCCTTTGCCGGGAGCGCGGGGCCCGTCGGCTCAGGGTTAATAATATTAAAATGCAATAAATGCGTAGGCCATAAACTTTGTTACTAGCAATGTTTGAACATCATATGTCTTATTGCTGCTCAGTATTTTACCAAGTAGTGTAAGAAGGTGTTTTACTGAAGTGTATTTTAAATTGGATGTCTATACGTCACTGCACGTATATTCTGAAGTTATGTAATGTATTTACTCATTTTTATGTTTTGGGTTTGGTTTTTTTCTTATACTATGAGAAACTACTCAGTGTGCTAAATAAACATGAAAAACGTAAGTTAATTGCACATAACTCATTGTGATTGAAGAATTGGAGGATGTGTGTGTCAGGATTGGTGATAGGTCCACACAGGTCAAACACTCAGTCTTATTCATGCCATGAAGAGAACCTACGTATTGATTTCCTGTGTTTTTTAAAAAAACAAATAACTCTTATCTCTGACTTCATAAGAGATGAATCATATTTATTTGCAAGATTTTGCCTTTAAGCATTTAGTTCTTTGCTTCAGAGGAGTTATTTAACACAGCTATCAAAATTGCAATCTAGTGTAAAAATACGGATTCTTCAATTATCACTATTGCTTGTGCAAGTTTTCAGTTTTCATCCTACATTTCCTTTGTTGAAATATTGAACACCCCCTTCCTGTTTTGAGTTCTGTTTTCCTCCCTTTGTTTGTTTCATATATATTATATGTCTGTTCTGGGTTTTTAAATAGGAGTTTCTCTTCCCATAATTAATTCTGCTTTAAGAACTCACCCTTTATGTACAGTATTGTTATGTTCGCTCATTAAAATGTCTCTCGTCAATTAAAAATTTTTGTTAGAATAGTGAGATAATGAAATGAACAGGCAAGTGTTAAACTACTGAAAATTACTCTGCTGAAACCTTTGGAAAAAATTCTTGTCTTGCCTTGTATGCTCAAAAAGCCAGAAATGGCTCTTAGGATATTAGCAGCACCTCAAAAATATTTTTGAAGGTAGAAGTCATTACAAACAGGAAGAAATTTCAAATGAGCATGTTAAATAATGGAAACCACTGGAGTGAGTTACCTGTAAACAAATTGAGAATTTCCATGAACTCTTAGAGCCTGGATTTGGACAAGCAGTTATTTTTTATTAGTTTTCAAGTAAAGTCATAAACAGCTTTGAAATGTTTAACTAAGAATTTATTACTATTTATACCACTTCTCTTGTAATGCAGTGTATCAGAGGAGTAAGTGAACTGCCAGAGGGACTTAGACCTTGGCAATGCAAAGATGACTAACCAGATTTGGCTCTCGATGCAGCTCGCTGAAGCTGATGGGCTGGGAGAGGAAGGAAAGAAAAGCAACTGTTGTGCTGTTATAGGGGCTGGGGTACCGTGTTTGTTACCTGAGGCCAGACTGACTGTGCCACAAAAGTGCTCACTTTGACAGAAAACAGTTCTCTTTAAATTGGGATCAATGCCTGGTGTGAGCCCATTTAATTTCAAACACTGAGACCAAGAGCAATCCATAAGAAGGCCACATAGGTCAGGATTTGTCATGATTTTCATAATTATGTAAGAACATACACTTGGCATCCAGGCTGTTTGCTGCCGTCAGAATGACTGCCTGAGTCATCTTTTCTCTCTAACTCAAAATGTCCATTGCTCTTTCTTTGCTTTGTTGTTGTTGTTGTTGTGGGTTTTTGTTTGTTTTAACTTCGGTGGGCAAAGCCAGTAAGTTTCTTTCAACCTGGATCAATCCTTAGGTGTGATCCACTGCACCATCACACTGAGAGAAGTACTTACCTTAACCAGGGAGAGTAATAGATGAGCAGGGAGGTGGAGCAACTTCATTTGGCACCAAAAGAAACATGGTGCTCTTTGCAGAGAACATAAGTACCTCACCAATGCACATTACATCAGTAGAAATGCTATCTGTGTAATTTTCAGACAACTGATTCTATATATGGGTCACACAGCTATCTTTTAAATAGATATTTTTAAAGGGGATTGAAAGAATTTAATGCATTTCAGTTCTAATCTTATGAAATACCTGTTTAGTTTGCTTGTAAAAAAGTTCATGGATTGTCTTGGCATAAACAATGACAGCAAAATGGATATGCTACCTAGCTTAGTTGCAATTTGTCTTTAATTAGAATCCAGACATCTGAAGAAAACACAGGTAAAACTGACAGAAAAATAGATTGGTATACTATTTGATATAATGTTGACACTTGCTGATTAATAATTTCACCACAAGTCTCCTCATAGACCACTCCAATTTTAGCTGATCGCTGAATAACCCTACCTCTACTCTTTCATTGCCTGCAAGGAAATAGAGGAACAAGTGCAGAACTTGCAGAGTGGTTACAGGAAAGTGCAATCAACACATAGCCACTGTTTTCACAATTTATTTTGTAAATGGGATGAAAGTCAGCCAATATCTGCATGCTGTAACAGAATCCTGATCCGTCTGAAACAGAGAACAGATTAGGCAAGAAGTACACTTTAATGTGTATAACATATAAGACAAATAATTTATTTTACCTATTCTTTTCTTTATAAACTCCTAGTGATGCAAGAAAAATATGGATTTCCATTGGCTCACAAATAGAAACAGAAATGGCACACCCTTAGAAAGGCAAACATTGAACAATATTGTAAAAGGTAAAAGCTTTGTAAATATATATATATTTAATGTATATAGATTTTTTTTTAAGTTACACATCTGTAGAATTATAAATATTTTGTAATGTCTCCTTCCCTAAACTATGTTAAGTTGGAAATAAGACTGAGTGACAGTACGAGTAGTACAAGAGTAAATTGACGATCCTTTTATTATTATTATTATTTGCTCCTGCCCATCACTGGAACCTCTGGAAATCGATCCTGCTGAAATCAGTGCTGTGCTAAGGCACCACCTTGACTTTTGTGGGTTGCATAAGCCAGAAGCACAGGAAGGAATAGCCTTGAGGAGTCCCAGGTCTGGCTTAGTGAGAAGCCTGGTCTAACAGCTGTGAGGCTTTGCAGTACCTCAGCTAGGTCTGCTTTGCCTTGTGTCATGTAAACAATAGGATTTCTTTATTTGGAAGAGTTAGACATTATTATTGCTGAAGGGGATATCAAGTACTATGCTAGGTCCATTTTTAAAAATGTCATTACTTTGGTTTTCCTGGGTTTGTAATGATTTGATTTTGGATAATAACTTGCAGTAATGTTATAATATTTTACACTCCAAAGATGAAATACAAGATTTTAATGTGGTTTGTTTGTGTTTGTTTTATTTGCTTCTTCTTTTTTTTTTTTTTTTTTTTTTTTTTTTTTTTACTTCTTTAGGATTTGTAATAAATTGAAGTTTATAAATATGAAACAGATATCCCAAGTCATATGCTACTATCTGGTATGTCCTGCACTTTGAAAGGAGGTACTTATTGATGCACCAAAACATAGCAAAGCAAATCAGAGTACACTAGCAGCTCAACTGTGATCACTTTATTAATCACTGCTTGAACAACACCACAAATGGCTAAAATGATTTGTGAATGTGTAGTTAGATACCTGTTGTGGTGTTTGTAAGTAATGAGGAGAATTGATAGCACTCAGACCGTCTGTTTCCTAATCTACCCATCCTAGGTCAGGTCTCCAGCACACTTGTCTCCCCACACACTGGAGACAGAACAAACAAAACAATGGAGAAACCTGCAGTCTGACAAATAACGTGACACATAAATTGCTGCGTACTCATTTGTTGTAGTCATTTCATGAGAGAAATTATTATAATGGGAAAATAATATTCTGACTAGGGAACAATGTAAGACATCTGAAATGTTTAAAGGATTGACTGGTCACTTCAAGATATATGCATAACAATATTTCTGTTGCAGCAGAAAAAAAAGAATGGTAACTTAGATCTACTACACGTAATTTTCATTTCTTCTGCTGTACAATGCACTTTATTTATACAACACCTTCCTCATAACATGAATATAACATGTACTTCACAGTATTCATAACCATTTACAATTTATTGCTGTTGGTAGAGATCTTTGAACTTTTCAGGTGAAAAGTACCAGGTTTGCATAAAGCATTATTTTGTACTTACAGCATGAATATCACATTTCCAAACAAGTGCTTGAGTTTTATTTAAAATTTAAATACACAAAACTTTGCTATTAAAAGTTTTCTGAATGGGCTGTGTTAAAAGAAGCACACAGAAAACAGTTTGTAGTTGAATGTGAATACACTGTGCCACAGGAATAGGGATATCCCAAACAATTGGCATACAGTTGGGCCTTGAAAAAGATGTATCCTGTAAGGCACAATGAGCCAGTGCAGGAATGTGGCCAGCACTAATGGGACATTGAGGAACTACCTCATACAGAGGTGACTGACATCAAACATTCAGATAATGCAGTAAACACATATCAAGAGTTCATATTTATTAAAAATACCCATTGAAAATAAATAAAAAAAAGAAGAATTTGCATTTGGTTAACACAGTGGCTGTAGACTAGATTTTCTAGTGACTGTAGGTTGTTTCTGATGGGGGAGCAGATTGTTTTGTTGGTGGTAAACGGTTGTAAATGACAGTGAGGAGCAGGAATGCAGAATATAAAATGAAAAGCAAAAGCTGCTGAATAAATGGAGCAAGGTAAAGGTGTCTGGGAGCTATAAACAGAAGAAGAGGTACAAATGAAAAATAACTAAATGGAAGAGTATTCTGTATAACAGAAGATTATCAGGCTATTTGCAGTGTGTTTATGTGAGAGAGCTTCTGTATTTCTTTCATGTCAAGAATTGTTAGTTCTTAATCTACCAGTGATACAGATAAATGACTAAAGAAACATATTTTTCTGAAAAGGATATATCTTCCATCAAATGCTAGCTCAACTAATTTATCTCTTTGATGATGCTATTTTGCCAGCTGGTTTATTTATGACCTGTTTTCTCTCATTCTATTTGTCTAGCACTTTTGCATTTTACAGGAGGTTTCCATCTCCATTAAGTATGAAATATGCATTTTACTGGATTATTTGAGAGACAAATATATATACTTTTATAAAATAATTTCTCAAGAAAACCCAAGGAAATGGAATGATGCCTAGTCTAATTTGGAAAATGATATTTTAGAAATGGGCACTAGACATTTCCTATTTATCATATTTTAGTGGAGACAGATACTATTTGCTCTTTTTTGCCTTGTTTTTTTTTTGTTGTTGTTTTTTGTTGTTGTTGTTGTTTGTTTTTTGTTTGTTTGTTTTTTGTTTGTTTGTTTTTTTCCTGGAAACAACAGCTCTGCAAATTCAACCTTGTCTCAAAATTAAGTTGTGTTACCTAAGAGTCATCCTCACTAGGGGTTCTGCAGTCACCAAATTCAAGTGTTTTTCTTCCATCTGTGCATATATTTACATGTACTACACACACAGATGTCATAGAGCTGTATGCTGGGGTTTACATTTTTAGTATAGTGGTAGAACCACTCAAGATTTACATGACTGTTTTCTCCAAAATATTGTGCCTAGCAAACAAAAAGCAGCAGCTCCCTTCCTCTCACACTATCTGCTCATAAAATCATAGGATTATAAAATCATTGAGGTTGGAAAAGACCTCCAAGGTCATGGTGTCAAACCTTTGGCTAAACACCACCTTGTCAAATAAACCATAGCACTGTCACATCCAGTTGTTTCTGGAACACCTCCCAGGATGGTGACTGCACCACCTTCCTGAGCAGCCCCTTCCAATGGCTGACAACCCTCTGAGTGAAGAAATTCTTCCAGATGTCCAACCTGAACATGTCCAGTCGCAGCTTGAGGCCACTGCCTCTTGTCCTGTCTCTGATTGCCTGAGAGAAGAAATTGACCCCCACCTGGCTATAATCTCCTTTCAAGGAGATTGTAGAGAGAAATAAGTTCTCCCATGAGACTCCTCAAGGCTAAACATCCCCAGCTCCCCCAGATGCATCCTCATATGACTTATTTTCTGTACACTTCACCAGCTTCATTCCCCTTCTCCAGACATGCTCCAGCACCTTAATGTCTTTCTTGAAGTGACAGGCCCAGAACTGGACACAGGACTCAAAGTATTGAGCAATGTCTTTTCACTGTGTTATGGCATCTCCATGACAGGATTATTTCACTATGATTTCTAAAAGCAATTGTACAATGGTGCACATGATCTATGAGCCATTTATAAAAAGGCACTGCTAAAAAAGGACTTGAACCACTTTCCAAATACAATTGCACAATTTCTGAATTGAAAGTGAAGAAGAGACATTTAGAATAATATTATTTGGTTCACTGCTGGTACTATAAACAAATATATTCCCAGCTCATGACCTGGTAGAGGGAACAGAACTTTCTTGGAACTGCAGCTTCCCTTCCCTTGTGTGCAGCATCCTCTCATGGCTCTCTCCCTCTCTCTCTCATTTCCACCAGCAGGGATAAATGATGATGTTTGAACAGCTCCATGTCTTCAGCTCTGTCACCACACTTCCCTAACTCCTACTAGCTTTGGAATTTTGCACATATAAGCTAAAGCATCAAAACTACAAGCTAGCTTATTTACTAGAGTAAATTTCAGGGGTAGTTTCATATTCAAATTAAACCTGAAAGCAAAATCCCAGTAATTAACTCAAACCCAGCCAGGTGTTGACTCAGCCAGGACTCCTTCATTTTTAACAATTCAGAAAATAAAGCTACCTACCAGCTTCTTTAGAAGCTTTTTGCATTCTTTTTCCAAATGCTTAGGTAAACAATTATCATTACTATATTCGAGGTGGCTGTAATAACAATATAACTCCAAATCGTCTTGGAGGGCTTAAAAGAAATGTTTATTAAAAGGCACATCCTTTTTATACACTGTTCCAATACACTGAACATGGTTGGTCATTCAGACCAACACCCATTTGAAAACATCTTTACAAGTAAACAGCATGGAAAAAACAGCAGGTGCAAGGTTAGAAATTGTTTAGAATGTCTTCTCACAGCTTCCCCAGAGCAATGCCTGGGAAAGCCTATCTGACTTAAATTCACACAGACTCTACACTGCCTGATGCCTAATATTTTCTCCCTGACCAGGGTGTCAGCACCCACAAACAATATTATAAATGGGAACATGGAAACCTCTTATATGCCAGGTTGCTTGTTTGTTGGTAAATTGTTATGTCTGGTTCACCCAGCCCACAGTGAGTACCTGAGCCATCGGCATCTGATGCACTTACTGAACAGGAAGGATTTACAACCTTGTAACTGAACACACAAAAGCTCCAAAATCTTTTACTCTTTTGATACTTCATATATAAAGCTGTTTAATATCTGAACATTCCTGTGAGTAAAATAATTTATGTTACTGCATCATAAAGTCTGGACAGTTTATTGATCTCTAAATAAAGGTTCTAAATGCACAATTTTGCTTGCCAATAGTGTTGCAGAATATTTTTAGCAAATTTTTTTGGCAAAAAATATAGGAAAGAAAAGCTAACTAGATTTGCTCAGACAGATAATTTAACTTCTTAGCTACAATGACATGAAAACAAATTGGTGCCCCTTTTTAATAGCAGATGGAAAAAAAGACACAAATATTTTTCCAAGCAATCCTGGGGAAGCATAGAATAAAGCTGGGAGATGAACTGAACACAATAAATGTTGTTTGGGAGAGTTCAACTTTTGTTAATTTTCCTATTTCATGGACAAAAAGGTGTGGGTTTTATCAGTTTTAGTGTAGGTTGTGCAAATTCAAACTCTTGAACTATTTTTTATCTATTCAGAGCTGCCATCTTGTGGCCAGGAGTGCAGTGAGCAGCCGCTTCTTAATGAAAATTAAAGGGGTTAAAGCAGATTAAATAATCACACATTTAAAATTCTTCATAAACTTAAAAAATCTACAAGAACAATACTTAATTACTGTGTATTTTATAATCACAAAGATTTTTTCAGTTTATACATATATTTTGCACATTACCACGTGAAAGGCAAATACCCACAATAAAAGTCTAGATTAAAAATAGCTATAATGAAATAAAGGTCCATTCCTGCTTTCATTTATCTTGTTTTCAGAAGAAAAATGTTATTTAAAAAAAAATAGTATTATTTTCTGCATCAATAATGCAGGCTAACTCATCTAGTAAAAATTGAATATAACATAAATATGACATAAATAATCCAGTCAATATTCTCATTTTCTGCATGAAAAAGCCTAAGGAATATGTTACTGTAAAAACAGGATTTTAAATCAAAGACAAGAAGACCAGACAGTAACACGTAAGGCATTTGCAAATGAAATGGTGGTGGGTGGGGAATGTGGATACTCACTATCAGTTCAGACTGCAGTCTAAACCGCTTTTAAATAAAGCAGCAGGTGGTCTAGTGGCACATTTAATGTAGTGTTTGTATTACCATAGGGCTATGGGATTCTTAGTTCCCTACCGGAATAATACAGTGTAAGATGTAGCATAAACAAAAACAAAATAGACAGCTCCTTCCAAAAGAATTTCATAAGAGAAAACAAGTAAATGCAAACAGACAGAGAAACAGAAGTATCAGATGAGAGAAAAAAAATGCATATAAACAACAGGGGAACTCAGGAAATACTGCAATACTGGTTAGGGCAGTACTGAGCAGACTTGATGGCAGATGTAATCAAAGCAACATAAATTTGTATATGTGGTGGCAAAGTTTAAGGTGGCATATGCATGTAGTAGAAAATAACCTGTGTCATTCCCTACTGTACTCAACAGTATATACAGAACTGATAAGAATTTACTGGGAAGATGTTGACTTCTCCATAGGACTGTCCTACAAAACTTCCAGAATTTCCATCTCTCCCCCATTTTTGTCTCCACTATCTACAACTGCTGAAAGACAACGCTAAGCCTTGGTCAAGCAGGATTTAAAGTAGGTCTGCACATCTGCTGTCATCAAGAAATGCATCAAGACATGACTGAGGTAGCTGAGGACACCATTAATTGGTCATGCTGTGCCAAATGGCAGCTTTCATTGCTGGCTGTCTTGGGCATGTCTGCACAGCAAGTTAATTCAGATGATCAACATCTGGGCTTCAGCAGGTAGGAGCAGTCCCAGCACAGAGCTAACACTGAACTGAACTCACTGATGCATAAATCACGTATCCACTCACATAAAGCATTGGTGCAGATGCACAAGTTTTAGTCTTGCTCTTGGCAGATACATTATAATTATTTCTTAATAGACTGAATGAGAACCTTTGTTGTTTCGGAAGCTCAGGCTGCACTGTGGGAGTGGCGAGGTGACCTTAGCAACCCACACAGTAACGCCCACAGCTTGCTCATCTCAAGACTCCTGCAATACCCTGTTCTGTGTTTTCAGGTGGTAATTCCCTGGACACCATTGACAAAGAAACTTGATGAAAAGGATACCCAGATTTTAAAGTTTTGTGACTTAAGTAGGAATTGTTATTTCCTAAATACATTTAAATCCAAGAACTATTTTTTAATACCTTATGTAAAAGCAGTAACGAATGTTCATGTTCTTCCTCTGAATTGTGAGTCCCTAATTGTGCTTCCTCAACTGCAGCCTTCTAGAACAGAGTGTGCAGTATAGTTGAGGACTTGGTACCTAATTAAAGCCTGTGCTAATTGTGAATATTCATAATTTCAGAAAATTAATACATGATACTCCCATGCTGAACACCCCAAATTATTAGTTTTGAAAATACCTCCTTTCCTGTATATATGTTTTCAGTTTATAACAGTTAACCTAGGACTAAACTTCCTCATATAACAGAAATTTAGAAAATATGTACTGGGTAATGTTTGGGTAGTGTATAGATAAGGATGTTTTTCATTAACGGCCATCTAACTTGTGATATCTGATCTTGTACAATTAATACATTCATACAAAAGCATAATTAAATTGTGCCAGCATATATTTGAACTTCTAAGAGTTTAACTCACAAACTTGTGGCTAACGCTACCACTAAAAAAGAGCCTTCAGTCCTTAAAAAAAAAGGACAAAGTGCCACAGACACAATCCAACACTATCAGAAAATAACAAGCACCCAAAAGCTTAAAGTTACAACCTACCTCTCCCCCAGCAAACGAAGAGCTTTGAACTAGTAGAATAGAAAAATGAAAGGGTTTAGGGTGAAAATAGAGAAAGTTGAAATGGTGTTTGAAATGTCTAGAAGGAGCTAATGAAAAGAATTTTAAAAGGGAACACAAAGGCTTAATGATAAAGCTGCAAGCACTGGAAATCAAATGGGCAAGGGCTTGATTTGAAATCGGGGAAAGCAATTATTTTTGACATGAGTTTTGAGTAGTTTGAACAATAGAGAATTTTCAGAAATAACTGTTTTCCAGAAGACTATTGTCTCCTACCGAGAGCTGCACTATATGCTCTAAATGAATTACTATTTTTTGGTTTTTTTTTAAAGAGCTGATCTGTTCGGTTGGGAGGGCTCTGCGCTCAGGCCCGTGTCCAGGGCCGTGCGATGTCCAGCGGCTCCCACAGCGCGCACGTGCGCCCGGGGCACGTGAGCACGCCCGGCTACTTGGTCTCCACAGCGACTCCACTTTGTTACTTCCACCAAACAACTTTGTGTTGCCCCTTTCCGCCAAAGCCCCCGAGGGGACGGCGGGTGCTCTGCCCAGGCAGCCGGGGCACTACGCGGGGCGTCCCGCACCGGAGCGGGGCGCTGGAAGCTGGGGAAATTCCCTGCTGGGGGCGGTGGCGGGACGGGGACACTTCCACCTTCTGAGGTAACCGCGACCTCCTCACAGGAACCCCGGGAACGGCGCGCGGGGGGAGGCCCGTTCCAGCCCCGTCCGGCCACCTCCCGCCCGACCCCCGCGACTCCAAGTAGGGCAGGCGCGGGACGGGAACGGTCCCGCCATGGAGGAGAAGTGACGCGTGCGCGGTGACGACCCGCCGCTGGGAATTGCGGCCGCCCGCGCTCGCCGTACACTGCGGGCTGTACCAAACCCCGCTGCTCCGGCGGGGGTGGGTGCGATCGGAAAGTGACGGAGCTCTGGGACCCGTCGGCCTCGGCTCATTCTGCGGCCGGCGGGGAGAGTCCGGCGGGGAGAACCTGAGGGCGGCGGCGCCGCGGGTAAGGCTTCGGCGCGGCGGCAGCAGCACCGAGCGGAGCCGCGGGGCCGCGAGTGG